>WYDI02037599.1:0-26078 GCA_009867235.2 Psittacus erithacus | reverse complement strand
TGTAGGGCTGTGGCGACGAACGAGAGCGAAGCGGAGGGTACGGCGGGGGTCGGGGGGGGGGGGCGAGGGAGGGGAGGGAAGGGAAGGGAAGGGAAGGGAAGGGAAGGGAGGAAAAAGAGCAAAAGCTTGCTCATAAACATTCTTCTTGCCAACAAGCCAAGTGTTGCCTCCAGGTATCAGGTATCACTGCTATGCTGAATATTCTGGGACTTCAAGAACACTCAGCGGTGTTAAGTGTCAGCATAACCCCAGGCATTTCTACACATACTGAACTCTAAACATATCAGATGTGAATACACCCTGGTTTTTGTGTATAATAACAGCAATTTGACTGTGATGACACTGCAGCAGGTGTAAATAATTGCTTTCACAATGGTAATCTTTTGTTTAATCTAGAAACCTTGAGAGAATTTAAAATATATTTAAGCTTTGTGATAGGCCAATTAACAGGTGAGCCGTGCTACTCCTACCAAGACACAGAAGAGTGAGGTACTAGGAAAATGAAGAATTTACTTGGTACAAATACACTGTTACGAGTAATAGAAATCAAGAATTCTGAATTCTTTGCTGCAACCTCTCAAGATGACTAGCCTTTTGGCTAAGTATTCTACCTTAATATTACCAGTGAAAAACCTACTGCACAACAGTGTAGCATCTTGGCCATACAATAAACAAGCAGTACCCTGAAAACTCCTTTACCAAGAAGAGGGCAAGTTAGTGAGTGAGCTGAACAGAACTGGGGAGCAGCCCAAGGGGCCTGCTCCATACAGAGAGGGCAAACAGAAAGCTGAGGGTGATCCCTGGACCACATGCTCCCCATGCCACAGGGCACAGACCCATAGGATCTGAGCTTTGTGAGCTGAGCAAGGGCAGTGATAGCAACAGGTCCCATAGACCATTCAGTGAACCCCGGGAAAAAGCAAAGTTGGAAGTCATCTCTAAGGCCAATCTAAATAGTAATTTGAGAACAAGGCTAGAAACACGTTCTCTTACAACATAGCTCAGTGGCTGAAAAATTATGATGATTTGTTACAAAGCAGAGATTTTTTTTATTTTCAAATGTGTTTGAAGAAACCAAATGTCTTCTGAGAAGAGCGTTTCCTTATTTGAAAACACTTTTTCCCCTTCAGAAAAGGAAGCATAATAGGTATTTGAGCAAGCCCTACCTATTGAACTTTATTTGCCTCTGTAGTGCTTTCAGCATCTGAATCATTCCTTGGTTAGGTATTCCATATAGCAATAGGCTACGTTATAAGACACAGAAGATACAGTTGTCTTTTGCAGCATGTATTCAACCATGCTAGTGAAATTGGGAAAGATCTTGAGCCAAATTCTGTGATACTCAGGCTAATGTTTTACGTAGTTGCCTTTTTTTTAAGTGTCCATGTATTTAAATTAAAAATAAACAAGCAGCAGGTTTTAATCTTTGTCAGTGACAGTGTGTGACTTGTTTGTACTGTGATGTTCTTTCTACTACTCGCAAAAAGAAGAGCTTGAGTCTGGTAAGGGAGGACTTAGGGCTCATTGTAATTACATTTCTTACTTAATGCATAAGTAGTCTCTACCTCAGGCTACCACCCTGCAGAAGGCAGTTTGCTTGCCAGAATTTGAGTCAGGAAGTCAAAAGCCTCCTCCAGAGCCACTTTAGGAAAACTGGCCCCCAGCACTAGCACAAAGAGAGGAAGAAAACAATGGCTTATGGCTGACTAAAAAGGTCCTAATGCAAATAAGTATTTTCCTCTCAGCTAAATGAGTGCTTCCAAGAGACTTCTTAAGAAACAAAGATGGGAGGATCTAAGTCTGTTTGCACCCACTTGGTTTTTCTTTGCATGGTCAAATCTGTGCATTTTCAAAGAACAATGAAACCTGCTGCTTTTCTAACCCATTTATTCTATAAACATCAAAACTAATCTACAGGCTATCAGACCTGTACTAGCTATGTTTGTCCCCTAAAGGTTCACAGAAGTATGTTCTGGAAAGCCTGGCTGAGAGAAACCCTGCTTTCATCAAGATCAGCGCTGCAGAAGACACTGGGGGAAGGAGGGGATGCAGAAATATAGCTAGAGAATGTGTTTGTCCTGACACTTCCCCTTGCCACTGTGGCTGCTACTCAACAACCCCATATTAGGGCATCTGAGAAGCAAATGACACTGGTCACTCAAAATTTCCATTCCTTCTTCAGCCCCACCTCCCAGTGGTAGTGATTTGTGCTTTTACTACAGTATTCACTGTAAACTCCCTCCCCCCCACAACCACTTGCACCCCTCAAACCAAGCAAAGCCAACATCAGTTTATTTCTCCTTATCCCCCAAACATTAGACAGATGAAAGAGTTTTTCCAGCTACAGAAATTGCAGGTACAGGTACTGCAACTCGATCACCAGCTGAAAGATCAAAGACAAAATTGTTTACAGGTGAGAAAAATAATCTTGCCCTCAAAACACACATCTTCAGTGCCTCTTAATTATGCTGCTATTGCCACAGAGCTGACTTGCCTTCAGAAGCGGGTGAGCACAAATTAATGCAACTGAACTGAATTGCCTCTAATGCAACTGATTTTAATTGACACTCTTAAATGGCAAGGTAGAAGAAATTTCCCATAGTGCACAATTTTTCACTAATTTTAGGCTTTCTCACATTTGTGTTAGCTGCATCTCTGTATTACTGGGACTCAGTAAACTATCTTTGGTTTTGACTAGCCCAAATTAAGCCCTTGTGCTTCATTGCTGTATCAATCACAGCTGCTGATGCTTCCTGGGAGAGGTTATTTTTCCTTTCTTGTACTTGGCCTAACAGTGTTGGCTTTTAGGTAGAGTGAGAAAGCTGAGATCCTAGGTCTTGTAGTTGGTTTGTGATGTGAAACTGGTTTCTTCTGAGGTTTTCTCTGTGAGTATGTTAGGCCTCAGTTATCTATTTGAGATATAAGTTACTGAATGATTTTGTCTGAATGTGAAGTTTTTCTTATTTTGCGTTTTATGTAGCTACCTGCAGAGCTGTGTTTGGCCAGTGAGTATCTGCTAGCCATTGTCTGGGGTCAGGCGCTGTGTGACAGCTGCTCCCTTTAACTTCTTGATTTTGTTCACTGGTGACTTGTCATAGGTCCTCTACAAGAAGAATGAATACCCTTTGAGTAGACATGTCTCAAGACTTTTTAGTAATATAGGTAGAATTCAAATTTGCTTGGGGTGCAAAAGCTCTTGTTGCAGAAAGGAGGGAAAACTGTCAGGCTGGGGAGGCTTTGCTCTATAGATATAGGACCTTCCCTTGTAGGGCCTTGTAGGCATTTCTCTAACTGGTTTTCTGGAGTTATCAAGCTGTTAAGAAAGCTATTGCTGCAGACTGCCTTAAGCAACAGCTCTGCCTCTATGTGAATTTAAGCATGGATTTGGTTTTTGTTTTTTTTTTTTTTGTTGGTTTGGTTTTTGGTCTGGGATTTATTTTTTATTTTTTTTTTTACTTTGTAAATTGCTGTGTGAAAAGAAGAAACTGAAATGCCCATCCTGATGCCTTGACTTTCCTTCCCTGATGAGATGTGAATTCAAAGAGTCTCAGCTGTATCTCTATTAATAAACTGAGCAGCCCAATAGGAACTGACTTGTAGCACAAAATAGCTGTTGCTGAGGACCTGGTATCTACAGTATATGTATTTTTGGTTACACTTAGCTTCATCTAGCAGGCTGAATGTCCATTAGCAAATGGAGCTGATGATTCTGTTTAGTTTCACTTGAAAGTAGTCTTCTCTGTGGACTCTCAACCTCTTCATGTTATCAACTAAAGCAGTGAATGGGGTCATGGGAACCCTGCTTTTTTGGAGCAGATCTTCTGTTCTAGCATTTAATATAGTTTGACTTTTATGATTAGTGTGCAGTATTGCTTCCCTGTAGCCCATCTGCTGATGGGGAATATAATGCTGGACTTTGCAATGACTGAGTTCACAAAAGGAGAAAATTCCTTTTTAACTCATTGATTCAAAATGTCTGCATGCCTCTGCATCTATAGTGGGTTCAACTGCATTGGTTGCTAAGGGAAGAGCTGGTGTTGTATCTGAGGAGAATGATGAGAAAGCAAATTGTTTGAATAACCTGAAGTGCAGGCAGGAAAAGACAATACGTTATCATGGTGACTTCAGTTATTTAGTTTGGAAGGTGTTGTGATGCTTAACTCGCTAATGTTTGCTAAGTGTTTTAAAATTCTGTGAAGAAGTTACTTGAGAGTTGAAGAGATTACTAATGATTTTGTGCTGTAAGCTTTCAGGGCTCGATTGTTATTTAAGTCGCTGTAAACTGAGTGCTAGAGCTGTTTCATTAAAGGGTCTGTCAGCACTTAGATTATTAAAATGTGTTTTAATATTAAATCTTGTTCCTGGTGAGCATCATGGGGACACTTCCACCTGGACCGATGGCTTCCCATCCCACCAGGACTGAGGAGTGTTTAAGCTCGTTAGTTCTGGAACTGCCTCTACTTGTCTTGTAAATGAGCAGAACTTCCTTGCTAAGGTGATGATTTTTGATTGCGTTCAGGTAACTTATTACAGGAGGTACAGGAGCTAGTGAGGGAGAGACAACAGAGGGGCATGGAGAGGAGAATTTGGATCACCTGGGAACATTTGTCTCCTTTTCGAACAAAAATATACCCAGAAATGAAAGCCTGAGGTCAAAAGGAAGCGAAATAGAGGTCCGTAAGTCAAGTTGCAGATACGGTGCCAAAACTAGTGTTCTTGAAACTCTTAGATGTGATCAGCATTGCCAGGTTCAGGTTTTCCAGGTTTCCTCTTGAAAAACCTCAGGGTTCATTTTTCCGGTTTTCCCGCTTTTGTTTTCTGATGAAACCATTGAAATAACAATTTGGCAACAGGAATCTTTCCTATGCATGAATTTAAAAAGAACAAGCAAAGTATGAATTAGCATTTGTAGTAGAGAGACACTTGAGAGAGTGGTGTCAAAGTCACAAGACAAAAAGCCCTTTGTGTGTCTCGTAATCACCTTGCAGGTCCCTAATGGCACTCTTGACACGGACAATGGAAGTCCAACAAAAGGAAAAGGAGTGGTTCTATGTTTAGGTTTCTGGCTTTGTATTCTAGAGACCTGAGTATTTATGTCCATCTCTTTACCCTTACGCAAGCAAGAACAGCTTTTGAGCACAGCTGGTGGGGGAAAGGCAATTGTGAGGTCATGTGGTTTCATCAGTAGGTGAATATTGGTGGCTTTTGCAAGAAATGAAGCTCGTGGAAAGCCGTGTAAACCTGAAGCCTTACATGAGGCATTTGTAAGCCGTTTTAAACACCATTGACTTCCCCATAACAGCTATTAAACTACGGCTGTGCTCTCTCCTTGTGCCTAGATGTTTAGCTTAGGCTGGGAACAGACAGGCTGTGAATACCCGTATCCTGTATTTAATATATCTGTTTTCTCTCTAAAAGCGAGATACTCCCTGACTTAGATGTTTGCTGGCAAAAAAATATAAGGCGCTTGAATGTTCTGATTGTAGCTGTCACCTAGGTTCCTTGTGTAGATAAATAAGAGGCTGCTGGAGGTGTGCAGCCTTTTGGAAAGTGGGGAGAAAATGTGAGAATATTTCTTAGGATCATCTTGCCACAGGGGAGGTTTTTTGTTTTTAACATCACTTGCCTTTTAAGCTTGCTCTGGCACACTCTGTGCGCTATTTACTTTTATTTGTTTTCATTTTTACAGTCATTCACTTTGAGAAGAGACTCCCTATGGAGCAGTGTAAGATTCATGCCATAACTTAGGGGTGTTTTCAATTTTGTGTGTGTGTGTGGTTTGTGTGCTCACTCTGCACTAGAATACTTGAAATTGCACAAGGCAAGATGAGAGCAAAGCTTGTTGATTAGGGAACCTGTTCCTTTCTAGCATTGGCCAGAAAAGAATTCCTGATCTATATGAACATAGCAAGCGAGCTAATGCACAGTAAGAAGTCTTCAACCTTCCTTCAGAGGTGTAGGGCATGTGCTAGTGACAAAAGCAGGACCATTGACCATTTTAGTCAACGACCTGAAAGGGAACAGCCAAAGGAATAATTAGCATTTGCTGGTTTTAATATCTTGCACAAACACCAGTGATATAAAAGGTATATAGAATGAAGAAGCCAACAGAAGAATACAGGAGTCTTTAGGCAGAGAAAACAAGCAGAGTCTCTTCTATTCCACAGTCTTGTATGTAACTTTGCATACCTTCTGGGAAACTGCTGCTAGTCTGAATGCAGTATGCTTTCATTCTTCTCTTCCCTGTCTTCCGTGGTAAAACTTAGTGCTCCTCTGTAACTGATTTGTCTCCAGGTGCATGCAGGAGTAGAAACAGCAACAAGAACATGACTTCTGCCCATGTGCAGAGGGAAAAAGAAGCATGCATCTGAAAGAAAGCTGATTCTTAACACTCTAGCATTGTGAGCAGATATATAAAATGTGACTAGTCAGCTGTCTGTGTATGGCTGGCTGCTTCTGGAGGAAAGGGGAACACAGAAAAGTGGGGGGATTTCTGGGTGCAGTGATTTTTTGCTTATGTGTTTTGGTGTGGGGTTTGTTTTCACCTATCTCTGCACCTTCTCTTGTGGACTTGGGTGCTGACTATGGCACAGGTAGAAGGTTTTCTGAATCACTACTACAGGCCTGTTCCCACAAGGGAGCCTCTCTGCACCCCTTTCCCTTCCCTGTCCATTGCTGCTGGCATTTCTATAATGTGGCACAAAAGCAAAGCTTTTGCCCCTGGAGTCTCTATGTCACTCTCTGTGGAGGCATAGGTTTAGTTATCAACAAAGTCTGCCACTTATGACCTGTTTCATAAGGTGTTTCAGCCTTTCCCAGTGGAAGCATTCAGGGTGGTGAGTCTAGGGACAGCTTGTGGGAGATTTCAAAGCCTGGATGATAGGAGGTAGTTTCGGTAGTGAAGGTTAGCCCAACTGAGTTGGCAGCAGCTGGAGATATGCCTTAGCTCAGCCAGAATCAGTTCTTGGGTCTATTTGCAAAGCTGTTGTAGCTATGGACTAGTTGCTACTTAAAAGCTGTTACAGAAAGTTGTTGCCGCCACTCCTGGGCAGTTGTCAACAGGGAGGTGCTTTGTGGTTGCCTTGTGACAGTATTGGCTAATGTGGGGCACTCCAAATCCAAGTTGCTTACTCTGTGGAGTATGATAAAGTCCTTGGAGTAGAAAAGAACAACAGGAAATGAAAGGTTCTCGGTGACAAACAAAATCACCCCAGAGGAACGTATTTGGGGACAGGCTGCTGCCCAAGGCAGCTGCCTGTTTTCTGTCTCCCTGGGGTGAGCAAAATTCCCTGGCTACCTGGATGGCTACCTGGATGGCTACCTGGATGGCTGCCAGTAGGAAGTTTTGGCACCTGCGCTAGGTGGACACTAAGTCCTGATGGGTTTGCAGCTGGCGGTGGTGGTGGGGTGTGAGTAGGGTAAGGTGGGATCTGCTTATTTTCTGTCTTTTCATTAGTTGGCTTTCTTGGCTGCTCCTGTGCGTATGTAATCATTTCCTCCTTGTATTCCCCTGCCTTTGTTGTTTCTCTTGGTGAACTATGTTGCTGTCATTGAATGGTGTGTTTTTTCCCCTCCTCCTCTTATTTTCAGGCATAAAATAAGGTGAATTAATGTGTGGTGGGAAAATGCCCAAGGCAAGAAGTGCTCCCTCTGGCATGAAGGGAATGATCTCTGCTGCTGACTGTTCTTTTATAAAGGAAAGATGGAGGTAGATGAAAGCACATTAACTTTTGTGCAGAAGAGGATGGTCAGAGCTGAAGCTTGATTTTTGTGTATGTATTGTCCCTGTTGGCCCCTCATTAGGGCAGTAACTCAGACTCTAGATCTCGTTGCTGATAAGGGGGTGTTCTGGGTCCAAACCTCACAGACTTGGCTGCAGCATTAACTGAGGTCACTGATGAGGAGTTTGCTCACTTTTCTGCCTCCTTTTCCCCATAGCAGCTCTTGATGCATGAAGCAGACTGCTGAAACCAGGATGATGTGTATGATGTAACTGCCCAACACATGTTAATGAGCTCTGTGAATCTCATTAGCCAGGGAGTTGAAGCATGCCCTCTCTCTAATGCTGACTGCTATTTCTCCCTTGCCCTTCTTAGCAGAGATGGCATTAGCTTCTGACACTGTACAGAGAGCACTCAATCTATCTGAATATTTGATAGTGCTTGCTATCACTCCAGAAGAATGTTTCCATCTGAAGCATAAACTATTACCTGCAGGTTAGCATCAACTGAAGCTTTGAGGCAGCTAGAAAGAGCAATGATTCACTTGACCCAGCTACTCTATATTATTCATATCATATGTATTTGTGTATAATAATAATGAATAAAATAGCTTTCCAGTGGAGTTGAATTTCAGCTCTTCAGCAACAGTAAGTATTGCATAGGGTTTTTCAATGTAAACCAAATAGCTGGAGATTGGTATAAAAGATAATTCTTGGAGTATTAGTATCTGGTATTATTACATAAACAAAAATGCTTTTACGTGAATGAATGGTTATCTAAGAACTCCTTTTTTTTTTTTTTTTTTTGAATTCAACCATAAATCTCCTTTCTTTTTTCCTCATGTGTTATCACAGTGTATTGTGGGAAGGAGATCACAGGCTTGTGCTGTAACTTGCAGCTCTGTACTGAGATGATGGTGTGATATGTGACATCATCTTCCACTATGTTTGAAAGCATCAAGTTATTAAGGCTAATGTGGCCTGGCATGTGTGTGGTGACAAGCAATCTCTTACTTCAAAAAGCAAGAGATGCTGAACAGGAGAGGGCTGTGGGGAGGCTGGCCATGATGATAAAAGCATTTTTAAGGCATGTTTTCATTACTTGGGGTTAAAGCCTACTGCTGACTTTCATAGGTAATTAGCTGAAAAGTAAGGTCTGAACAGTTTTACATTACTTTTAATGTATCTAGTCCTTGGGAAGCAGCAGGTTGCAACTAAAACATTTTTATTCTGTTAACTTGAGAAGTACAGTAAATCCTACGCTTGCTGCTAGGGTTTTTTTTCTCCTGCTTTCTACCCTTTTGCCCACAGCAGTTTGTTTTTGAGTCTAACAAGGAGTATGGGTATATTATATGTTACTCTCTTAAAACTGGGCCTAGCAATCAGATAATTGGTTTTTTTCAGCAGACACATGTCTACAGAACTTAAGTGAGGTGTGTTGTTTTGGTGGTAATAAATGCTATATGGTTATGTTTGACTAGGGTTTTTTTTACAGCCTGTCCCCAAGACTGTCTCACCTCTTAAAACCTAGAGATCCCAGAATAAGAGTGGGGCTGCTGTGGTCAGAAGCTCTTTCCATCCACCTAGAAGGGAACTTTCAGAAACTGAATAATGCAAAACCAGGTTTAATGGCTAAAGTTCAGAAAACTTGAGAAGCCAATGAAGCAGGGGTGAAATGAATTGAAAGAGTAGGCTGCAGCAAGCTACCATCAAAATTTGAGCCTCTAATGTGTAACATGTGTTCCTGCTTTCATTTGTCTACTTTACAAGAGCTAATACACCGTATTTTCAGGGTTCACAAGGGGGCTTTTCACCCTCTAGGCTATTAGCTATAGTAACGGCTTATTAAGAAAGTTAGACTTTCTCCCAGCTGAGGGAGGAAAAATGGCCCTGAAGGGGGTGGGAGAAGAGGAAGAGGAGAAAAACTGAACATTTGTTGTTTAAGCGACTTAACAATACAGTGCAGAGGAAATGAATCAGAAGAGAATGATTTCTGCAAGCATGTGTATTTTCTTTTATGAAAACAAAGAGATTTAAATCCTGGCCTCCCAAGAGTCAATAGGGCTCATGTTTAACTTAGAAGGGCAATATGGGGTCCTGGTTCAGTTGCTATGGGTGGAGGAAGGTATTTCCAGAAGAACAAAGGGTAGTTAGTTAGGCTTCTGTCTAATACAGCCTCCTAGGGGTATTTACTATGATTATTTTGTTTGGGTTTTATTGTTTATCCCCCTCTCCTCCCTAAAGTAACCTCTTTCTTCCTTACCCTACCTGCTGAAAAAACAAGCACATCTCTCTCTTTAATGTTATCTTCTACTGAAAGTAAGGTGATCCATACCTGATACAGAGCAGTCTGATCTTCTTGTTGGCACTTGCACAATTCCCTGACTCCTTCCTTCTGTAAGGTCAGCCCAGCTGCGGGAAGTCTTAATGCTGCTCTAAGCTGTGCCACGCAGGGAAGCCCTAAAAGAACATCTGTCAGGGAGGGACTTTAGAAGACTGAAAATAAACCCCTGCTTTTCTTGCCCTTTGTGATGGGGTATGAGGAGGTTTCTTTCCATTCAGTTTCCTAAATTAACAAGTTCCTCAGTTGCTCATTTGGGGAAGACAGAAAAGGACAATTTGCTCCCAGCCCCACACCCAGGTTGACTTGGAACAGTCTGTTTGTGTATGTGAAGTCTGTGGATTATTAATATCTGTTTGTGGGTAGATTGTTCATGTGGTTTTGTCTGTACGAATTTCCAAACCCTTTTTAAGGGCAGTTTCCTGGAATAAGCCTTCTGTGGGCTTTGAATGGCTGATTCATGATTGCTATCCTTGGACTAAGACTGCTGTTTGAGAGGTATTTAATCTTGGCCTTTCACAATATGACTGACAGCTGTTTCACACCTCTGGTTGCTTTTCACAGCACCTTAAGTATGTGTTGATGCTGAACTGGAAATATTGCTCTTTGCCCTCTCCATGAATGTGTTTGATTAATTGCCTATCTATCTTGAGATAGGAGCTGAGACATCAGCTCCTCTTTTTTAATTCCACTCTAAAAACCTTGCTGTTTCCTGAATTCCAGGTATGCTGGTACTTTCCAGTGGGCTTCCTGTGTATCTTGGTTTGTCCAGTTCATTTATCTGTAAGTAGTGATAGCAGTCAGTGAGTGAAATTCTGGTCTGACCTTCCATAGCCTGTGTCCTACCTGCCTCTCTGCCTGCAGTGTTTCCTGTTTCCTGACTATAAGCCTTTGAAGCAGCAGTTAAGTGTTTTGAAGCAAGTCTTTGATCTCTTCTCTTCCATGTTTGGAATGAGCAGTGTTTGCTTTGCTACAGCACTGACTAGCTGTGGCTAGGCAGGATAGGCTGTTCATAGGCAGCGATGCCAAGTAGATCAGGGGGAAAGATGTTTCACTTTGGATATCTACATGACCTTGTTATTCATGCTGGAGCACAAATTTTTGTGGTGTTGTCTCAACCTAATGTAATAGAGCAGCCCAGTAAGGGCTACCCTGCATGGGTGATAAGCTGTGACAAAGGGTGACAACAGCACAGGCCATGCAAGGTCCTTTTTCCTCAGAGCCCAGGGTTGCTGCACCATGGTGACAATAGCAGGCTTCATCGACAAATCTAAACAAAGTGAGTTGATGAGTCAGGTCTGGGGTGTGTCCGGGAGAGTTCAGTCAGAAACAATAGGAGACCAGACTGGAGATGGAGCAGCCTAGAGTGTTGGTACAAGAGTTATCCAGCATACAGGTTTGGAAATAAGGCTGCCTACAGCAGAGGTCTGAGGCTTTTGGGGAAGACCAGTCACTGAGCAAGAATGGGGCTAGGCACAGGCATGCCAAAACCACATCTCTGCCAAGGACTGAAGCCTTGGGGCTGAGCTGCAATGGTGTAGACAGTGAGTGTGTGGGGTCCCTTGTGAAAGGGCCATTAAGGCCACAAGTTCTTTCAGGGCTCTGAGAGCCAGAACCCTGTTAATAAAGTGCAGAGGTGATGGGCTTTTTCTTGTGTGTTTTTTTTTTGGTTGGTTGGTTGGTTTGGTTTTGGTTTTTTTTGGTGGTTTTTTTTCCTATTAAAGAAAAAAAAGTAGTCAGTAGTCAACTGCTGTCATAAAGCACAATTTGAAGTTCCCCTTTTCAAGAGAAAGCATAACTACAATTTTCTTCTTAACCAACAACCTGCTTTCTGAAAACATGTAGTAGTCAAAACCTAGTGAAAATAATACGCCAGTGAAACTTGTGTATAAGAAACAAAACAGAAGGATAATATAAGTAATTGGCTGATCTTTCTGTAGGAGGATTGAAAATTCATTCCTTCTGATAAGTTTTCATAAGTCCTGCAGTCCAGTGAAACCAGCCGTGCTAACAAGTTCTGAATGTGTCTCGTTCTTCCAAAATGCGCAAATATGGGGAAGTCTGAGAAGGTCCGAAAAGGATGTTATCTTATTAAAGTCCTATTCTTGTCACATTCTCATGAATTTCTCTTCAATTCCCTCTTCTAACAGCTAATTAGTGGAGCATTGGTTCTTCTAGCAAATAAGTAATGCCTCTGAAAGTGAATAGATGTGTCATTTGAAATGTTTTTCTTCTCTTTAGAAGAATGTTAATAAGAAAATCTAAGTACGAGTATCTGCCAAACAAATAACAATATTAATACTTTTGAAATGCTTCCCAAAAGAATTCTTCACTTTTTAGCTTAGCAAAACATGTACGGGATCAAAGTAGATCTTCACCTTTTTAAGGAACAATTCTCTTTAGGGCCATCTGTGTATGAAGAGCTGTGCTACTCCATGGAGCTGGGCCGCACCAGGCTTACCCGACCATTTTGGGGTAGGAAGGATGGGAAGAGATTGCAGAGATCTAAGCTCTTGCTGTAACCTATCCCATAACAGAGCACTGGAGATGTCTGGCCAAGATACAGGAAAGAGCTTGCATTAAAAATATTTGTTAAAAAGTGGGCTTGACTCTTCTTTGAACAATGACGCTGGTCAAAGCTGCTGTCAGTTTTATTGTTTCAGCCATGATCAGGAATGCTGAAACACTATTAAAGAGCTTGCTCAGCCATATTTCTAGCTCAATCAGAGTTAGGAAATGCTGCAAACCTACTTGGGTTTTCCTGAAACTTCTAGCCCCAAACCTCAGATACAAGGAGTCTTCATGAGATGAATTATTTTACAACCTGTAGTGCAGCAGCCTTGGGGGATCCATGAGCTCCTTCTGAGAAGCCATAAAAGACAATTATCAACAGGCTTAAGTGCCCTGAGCAGATTTGCACTTCCAGTGGAAAAAGTACAAGGATCCACGAATGCAAAAGAAGTCTTAAATGAGTGCTTTAAATAGCTCTGGGCTTGTCTATAAGGAATTCATCATGTCTCCGGAGTTTGTCCTCAGTTACAGCTTGCATATGGGAGACAACAGTAGAACTTACAAAGTCTTGTTTCTTGTCATGCACCCCTGAGATCATTCTCTGGTGACTAGTAATTGTAGCCTTTCCTTCAGCTATATGCTGTATTTGCTCCCCAACCTGTTTGGGCACTGAACTTAATTTCTGCTGCGCTAGAAAACCTGTTTGAAATTAGCCAGTAAGTTCAAAATCTGTTGAAGGTGAGGGGAAGTCTGTGTGTGTGCATACCCATCCACGTGTGGGTATGCGTTAATGAGCTGCTTAGGTTTAATTTCCTTAGAAAACAAAACTAACAACCCAGGAAAATCAGGCTAAAACTTACTTTTCTTTGACCAGCTGTAGAAACAGATATTGAATGATAAATTAAGCAGCCTATGATACCCCCATGCAGTTGCCATATATTAACAACGTACATGCCGTAAATGCATAATGGTATATGACATTTTCAAAGATGAATGAATCCTTGTGATTTGAAGGATTACTTATTAGAGGATGGATGGATGGGAGGGAATAGATCAGAACCCTGTTCTGCTAATAGCATCAAAACTGTTATTTGCTGTGTCAGGTTATGATTTGTGTGCGTGCTCAAAGCTTTCATCCAGTTATGTTTTTTGTTTGACTATATGTCCTGGGTTCAGCAGTAGCAGTCATTTTTCTCCTTCTTAGTAG
This sequence comes from Psittacus erithacus, assembly GCA_009867235.2. NCBI lineage: Eukaryota > Metazoa > Chordata > Aves > Psittaciformes > Psittacidae > Psittacus > Psittacus erithacus. The sequence goes on along the minus strand of WYDI02037599.1, from coordinate 12,299 downwards.
CTGGTGCAGTGCTGTGTTTTTGACTTTCGGCCTGGGAACCATGCTGATAACACCGATGTTTTTAGCTACTGGGTAGAATGTTTAGACTGGCCAGGGACTTTCTGAGCCTCATGCTCTACCAGGGAGGAGGGGAAGCCAGGAAGAAGCAGAGACAGGACGCCTGACCCAAACTGACCAAAGAGGTATTTCATACCACAGCACATCATGCCCAGGATGTAAACTGGGAGTCACACGGAAGGGCTAGAGCACAGCTCGGTTGGGCTGGGTATCGGTCAGCAGGTGGTGTGCAGTTGTATTCTCTTCCCTTGTCATTTCCCTTATCATTATTATTATTGGTGGTAGCAGCAGTGGTTTGTGTTATACCTTAGTTTCTGGACTGCTCTTATCTCAACATGTGGGAGTTACATTCTTTCCATTCTCCTCCCCATCCCTTCAGAAGAGGGGTGGGGGGGAGTGAGCGAGTGGCTGTGTGGTTTTGATTTACGGCTTGGCTTAAACCACAACACTATATTAACTTATATGCCTCTGTGCAATGTGTATGCAAGACTGAGAGCTGCAATGACCATAATTACCCATTCTTATTACAGACTCTGATTTTAATGTCCAAACTTACCATCAATTAATATTTGAAAACACCTTATATGTGCTTTTTGCCAACAGATCCATAGAACTGGGATCACTTCGACAAACTTCTTTTGCTTTTTCATGTGTGCATGTGTATGTATATGGAAACCATTTGACTGTTATGTAAAACATTTTGTTAAACTACTTATATTTTAGTAATAGGGTTGGTTTCTTTTTTTTGAAGATTAGTGTTTCTGGTTTTTAGTAACTGATGAGATGATAGCTTCTGTAATGCTTTTTTCTTTTTTTTTTTTTCCTCCTAAAGCTATAAACCTTTATTGCTTCAATGAAATTTTCAATGGAAAGTTTCTTTAGCCCAGAGAATGTGCTGTGCCCTGAACTGCAATCAACTAATCTGTCAATAAATGGCTATTTCACATTCTTCTATGTAATAATTTATCTAAAGCTTTTGTTTTGTTTCCAATATGAAACCATAACAGATACCAAAATGTCAAAAGCTGTGGTCAATAGGACTCTTACTCTCTGTCCAGCTCTACAAGCTGTGCATATTTGAGACATGCATATAACATCTATTAATTATTATTTAATACATCTACTAGCTAGTTATAGATGCATCTTTAGTATAACTTCTGTCCACTGCAGTAATGTGAAATTCACAGTGGATGGTGTAGTGCCAAGTTCAGCTTGTGCAAACAAGTGCTTGTCCAGTTTATCTTCTCACTAGAATATGTTACTATTTGAATAGCAGTTTCACAGGTGGGGCAAGGTGAAATTAATCTGATGTGCCGTCATGTATATTCAGGTGAGTTGAACTGTGTGCTTATGGCACTTAATTCCCTCTCTCAACCATGAAGGGAGTGCTCAGGGTGTGAAGTTTTGGCATAGGTAAAATGAATTCCACCCAGGGGTATAGACTGCAAGGCTTATGCTCCCAAGTTGGTTAGCTGTCTCAAATAAAATCCACTTTGGTATTTGATTCAGGGGAAGCAGCCTTGGCTCTCTTTGCAGGGGCTCTGATCTTGTGCGTCAGAGGGGAAATTTGAGGAGGAATATGACCACAGTTCATCAACAACTCTTCTTTTACATCATGTTTCTGATCAGCGGGTGTGCTGCTCCTGATGAGCTGCAAATGTGTACTTAATATTATATTAGCTATTAACTCCCAAAGTCAACAGTTTCCCTGGTAAGATCAGAACACTTCAAATATTACTTTTTTTTTTTTTAAAGCAGTATTTTTTTCAGTGTAAAAGAACCCTAGTTAAAACATTTACAGATACTTTCATGACGTTAAATTGCTTTCCCAAAACACTGATCAGCCATGATGAATACGTTTAGATGCCTGTTGTCATTCCCCATTGTCCTTAACCCCCAGTTCTTCTTCAAAGAGGAGAAAGTGTTTCTACTTTTCTAATATCCAGAGAAAGTCCTCACCTTTAGTGCTCTGTTACATGCATGAATTGGAGTCTGAAGACTTAAACCAAATGTGTGAGGGCTGGTGGGGCACTGTTCAGCAGGCTAGATGCAGTTTAAGTCCTGAGCCTAAACAATGGTTGCTCTGAATTAGTAACAAGAATTTGCAGTGGAAATGACAGTGCACTTACAGTAAGGACCAAGGGGCCTGATCCAAAGCCCACTCTGACAGAAACCTTTCTGTTTGCTTCACTGTAGAGTGGATTAGGCTCCCAAGTAAAGGGCAGCTCCTCCATAGCAGCAGTCAGCTGTTTTAATGCTGCAGGAGAGATGAATTGCAAGCAAATGGACTTTCACCAAATTCCAGGCTAGAAGCAAATTCTTGTGTCATTACAAGAGCAGAGAGTGTGTGCTTACTGAATGTGTGTTGTGAGCAACTGCAGAGATGACAAGTTGTCAAATGGCCATTTGCTGCCTAAATAGGAGGAAAATGGTGAGCATGAGAAAAATGGATCTGCATGTAGCTGTCTTGGGGGAATGCACAAGCATTCAGTGAGCAGTCACAATGGTGTTTTGAGCATCCCCGAGCACTGCAATGTGCTGTTTGGCTTGATCTTGGTGCGTAACATAAGTGGTAGGTTGTAACCCCTCAGGCAGATGTTTATAGAGATATGCCATAAACTTGTCAGGATCTTGGATGCTTTAGGGGTAGGAGGGAGAAGGGTGATGGACTCAACAGTATTGTTAAACCTAAACTAGTATGTCCCAAATAGCAAGTCTTGACATCTGCTGGGTTCTGCAGTGATTCAAAGAGGTTCCAGGTTGTTTGGGCACAGGTGTAGCACTAGCTGTAGTGGGCCTGTGTTGTTCCTGGCCCTGTGTGGCTTGTCACCAGCTCCTTGTGGTTTTTATTATTTAATTGGTTTTTTTTACAGTGTGGCAGTTTGATGCTATACTGTAAAGGTGACATTTGAGGAGTCTTGGGCTTCTTTTTGACCTGGGTTATTTGTCGATTTTGAAAACAGTAAACATCTGTGTAGGAATCAGTAGCTGGAATGGTATGTGTTTTTGGGGAGGCAGAAGGGGAAAAGCACAAACTTCTTCAGCGGTTTTGTGTCACTGAATCATGTGGCTGCTCTTCTAGAGGCCTGCAGTAGTTAATTTATTTCAGGGTAAAAAGGGTGAAAACAGGCTTTAATTGTTGGCTGCAAATGTTTAAACTGGCCTGAGAATTCCTAAGTGCATTTAATGGATGTAGGAGTGTGGCACCTGTGGTGTTGGGAGATGGTCAACTTCAACATTTGGTGTTTGCAGCTGGTTCTTTGTTGCCACCCCAGCAAGAGCCAGGCTGCTGCCCAGGTAGGTTGTGTGAAGATGGGTGGCCATGTATGAAAGACAGAGAATTGGTCAACACATTACTCGTTTGACATTGCAGGCAGGAACAGGCTGTTATTTTTTTGGTAATGGACCTGATGAGAAACTTACAGTCCACAGAAAACCCATTTAAATTAAGTGGGAAATCCTAAACCATATTAAGTAGTATAAGATGATGAAAATACTTCCCAGGATGCTTGTGCATTTGAGTGAAAGGAAATCACAGAATAATTAAATGTGTCTCAAGAGAGAAGAGGAGGATATTTCTAAGAACTTGGTTATGTGATGCAGTAATTACATCTGTAAAGTAGTACGGAAATGCTGTGTGTTAAGGTCATTAACAGATAATGCAATTCAGAGATTTTTTTTTTTTTAATAAGGATGTTACTGATAAGCTAGTTTACTGACCCATTAGATATTCTAGTAAAAACTCATTAATATTTCTAGAAATCAGTTAATGAATGGTTAAGACTAAGTAAGACACTAGAAAGTATATTATTTCTAAACCTAGTAATACAGGTTGAAAGGGAGAATGACTTGACTCCTGTCTGCAATTACTTTACGCTGGAGTTACTCCTCATTATGAATTATTTTTGACTTGTGAAGGGAGTCAGGCTGTATATTTAGGTCTGTAGTATCTCTGCAAGTAGTATATTATAGTAAAGAGTATGGAGTGGTAAATGCTGTTTTGTAGTGGGCAACATGAATGTGCAACCCATAACTCTTCACTAAAGTGAGAGAGAGAGCTATCTGAGCAATATGTGATGCTTTGTCTCTTTTTGATAACATTCTTTTCTGGCACACTTGTGATGTATTTTGAAAGCTACAGGCTGGCAAACAAAGTTTTGTCTCTGATGAAGTTGAGTAGCTGCTGAGGCCTGCATCAAAAGCCTCCTTCCAAGAATGCATTTTAATTCACCTCTGTGGGTCTCCCAAATTAGCCTGAGTAAAAGGAGTCACTGGAGAAAGTGAATCCAAACAAGAACACACTGTTTGCAGGTGTGATGGTTCATGCAATTCAGAGCAGTACTGAGACTGCATTTCCTTGTGATAAGGATTTTTTTGATCAGTTTTTAGCCCATCCTAGAAATGTTGTTGGCTGGGGATTCCCCTTAAAGCCTTTATTCACCTTTTCCTCACATGCTCCTGATAGCTGCACAGCCAGTGTATCTGTGGGCTTCGTGCTGGTGAAAGGTGGTCTGCTGACAGCTCTGAAGATGTTTGTTAAATCTCCAGCCAGGCAAAAGCACTGGAGGTCTCCTCTCTGCTTCAGCTCAGTCCTGACTTGTGGGGTAGCCTCCTGTGGGACCAGACTGCGGCTGATTCTTGTTTAATCCTTGGCCTTGCTGGGGCCACCAGCAAAACTGCTAATGGGTACCACTTGTAAAGGCTTATTCTGATATGAATCAACAAGCCTGACTACTGGCTCCTTCACAGCTGCTCCAGTGTGGCTGCTGGCTATAAGGACTTGCTGCTGCTACTGAGCTGAGCTGCATTTATGTTGTGCTGCCAGCTTCCATTCTGAAGCAAAAAAAATACCCTGAGCATTCAGGCTCCCCAGAGGGACAGCTGAGCCACAGCAGCAGAACCAAATAACTAAAATGAAAAGGCAAGAAAACACTGAACTCTAAAGGGACTTGCCCAGAGAAGAAGAGAAGCTCCACTACTGTGTATCTTCTGCTGAGAGAACTTTGAGGCTGCCTTCAGGCCACCTTTCTCAGGTCTTAAAAGAAAGATGCTCAGCACTGGGGACAGTAGCACAAAAAAATGGTTTGTGCAAGAGGTATGCAAAGTGTCTCAGCAAGGTGTCTGAAGTAAGGAAAGCATTTAAAGTAGAAAAGGGGTAAGAGTGGGAGAGTAACAAAATGCAAACCAAATTGAGGTTGAAGAAATCCACCCTTAAAACTGCATTTTAAATAGCCTTGTGTCTGTCTCTTTGACTGCAGGAGTATGAAGTACTTGTGAGTCCAGCAGCAATAGTCTGGGATTTTCCCCAGCTAGCTGGATTGACTTTTAGGTCCTTTAGTGTTCCTGGTAGCAATAAAAAATTCACAGGACTGTTTCCAAAGGTGATGCGGCTCTTGAAGCCCACAGATTTGTGTCCTATGCTAGTGGGTATAAGCACATTGGACTTAGTTTAAGCATAAAAATGTAGGGATTTGTTGTGTTTGTTTCATGTGGGGTTTTTTTTGTACAGGATGTACCTACTGTTTTAAAACCTGCACTGTGCTCTGGTATTGTAAACTGGGCTTACTGCAGCCTGAAGGAGAAGGTACCTGGATGTCAGATGCCCATGGGATATAGAGGGGAAAGGGTAGAAATTTGGAATAAAAGTACCTAACTGGAGCTTTGAATGAGATAAGATTAAAGGGCATAAGGATAAGAAAATTAAAATTGAATTTGACTCCTACTTCCATAATATTATTTTATGGAGGACAACAGAGTAAGATGAAAAGGCTTTAACACTTAAGAGGTTCTCTTTTCTGTAGTCAATTTGTTCCATTCAACAATATTCTTTATTTGCTTCCACCTCACTTAACAGAGGTCAAGTAAAGAAAGAAGTGCAGAAATAATTGAAAAGCACTCCACTGAGGAATAACAAGTGAATGTGTTTGGTTTTTTTTTGCCCTGTAGCCAGGATAGAGCTAAGTAATTATTTGTTAGAGCTAGGAATCAGCATATTAATATTAAAGAAAAAAATCACATGTTTTCTTTGGTCTCCCACCTGCTAGGCTTCCACTATCTTTGGGCAATAGTGAAGAGAAGGAAAAGTATCAAAGTCGGGTTCTTATATACCTCCATCCAGGCACATGGCTGAAGGCTCAATTTTGGCAGCAGCTGACAACCTTTCCCTTTTGCTTCTATTTTGTCATTACCTGCTAGTCACAAAATAAAGAATGCAGCTGTTACTTGTCTTTATTATCTGCTGGTTATTGGTGGTTTGTTGTATTTGTGATGAGGCTCTTGCCACCATCGGTTCAGGGCTGGCTGAGGCAAGATAGGCTGCAATTCTTCAGCTTTCTCTGCCGAAGCAAATCAGTACACACTCAGCAGGTTGTCTTAATGGAAAATACTTGTTTGCAGAAACACAAATTCTTTGTTTGATGCTTTTTGTAATAATTTCTGATCATGGAGAGATGGGGAGAGAGAGTGCATGGACTATAAATTTCTCCAGAAATGCTAGAGAAATGTTTAATGATTCAGATGAAATTAAATATCTGAACTCTTTCCTGGTGTTGCCAGGTAGCAGATGCTTAGCAAAGGCTAAAGCAAGAGGGCATGCCTATCTTTCCCTTGAAAACTTTACTCCTTTATGGCAAGCTGTTGTTTTGGGCCCTCCTGAGGCAGAAGTTGTTTCTGGATCACTGTGTTAAAAAAACACTCATGGATTAATTCTTTCTGAACTTGTCCAAATTTTCTTTAAAATCAGTTATAAGCAATATTTTGTGTATCTTCTTTGTTTATGATGCTATCAAAACATGAATCTTGGTTTGGAGGGGTGATGAACCCCAGTGTTACTTAGAGCTAGGGGATAATCCCAGCTGTCTGTAATAATGTTACTTGCATGCTCAGTATCTGGAAGATAAATACTTTGTTGAGTCAAAAGCACTGCACTGTTTTTACCTGCCCTGCTTGAGATGAATGAAGGATATGTTTAGAGCAGAGTTACCCCAAATACTACCAGTAGGGATCTCTTTCAGAAAAGTTCTTAATGCTATGTATTTACACTCCTGTCTTCCTAAATATAGCATAAGTAGTAGTTTAGGTAAGAGTCAGGTTCTTGTTCTATATACTTAAATCCAGTGTCTGTAACAGTGACTTTTAGCTCTTCTATCCAGAAGTTAAAGTATTTCAGTGTGCTTCTTTATTAGTCAGAGAGATTATGGTCTTGTCTTTCTCCTAATTTAGTCCAATTATTCCTTCAGTGATGATAATGTATAAGGAAAAAAGAAGTAATTCATTCCTGCCTCTCTACTTATGAGTTATGTAGAGCTTCTGACCTCCTCTAGGTGTCTGTTTTGCACTCCAATGGGTTTGTTATTGCAAGTCACCAATTCCCATTTTTTTCCTTTGTAACTCTCCGCTGCAGCATCTTATTTTGATCCTGTGTTTGCCCAAGTGTCAGGCTAGAAAGTCATATAGTGTTTCTTTTGGCTAACACTGGTATAGGAAAAAAGAATTTGTCTCACACTATCTCAAGTGGGGGATTTTGGTTGAGAAAGTAAATGCAGTACTTTCATGACCAGCATCTCTCAGTTGTGATGGATAGGATTTTCCATAATTGGCTGGAGTGATGGTCTGCTGAAGTTGGATCATGGCCTCTGTGAGTGACCCCTACCAGCTCCATGAGTGGAAAATGGCAGAGACCTTACAGATATCACTGGTTGAATAAACAGCCTCTGAAAAACTCCTCTCCTGTAGCTAGAGGATGGCTGTACACTGAGATGGAAGGATTTACCCCTTCTGTACTTAAGTAATTTTTATCTTGCTTTAATGATGTTGTCTTCCTGGCTTTTTGTATACCTTGTCACCTGTAATGGCTGGCTCTGAAGTGAATGGTGCAACAGATTTCAAATATACTGCCTTTTTGAGTCACAGCTGGTGGCCTTACTTTCACTGCTCAGTGCTCTTAAAAAAAATAAATGAATTAAAAAGGCAGCACAAGCAGACAGATCTTTTAAATCATTGCTTTTAAATGAGCCTTCCATTCTTGTGCCATGTCAATATCTTTCTTTGTGAAGTCAAAGGCTAAGATGCAATGTTGGCATCACTCTCTAAGTGTCTTGTGTGTCTCTGTTGTAAACATCTAGGCCCTGAGCCTAATCTCCAAGTATTTGAAGTGTATTAACAGAAGATGTCCAGACCACAATAAGCTATTAATGAATCTTCTTTTTTCTAAGCAGTGTATATATGAGGCAAACCCTTAAAAACAGGGAGAGCTTGCCACATATCCCATAGGTCATTAAATATTCTCAGACTGAAGATGAGAATCTGGAGGGGCATGAAAAAGAGTGCTTGCTCTGGAGCCCTCTTTGGGAATTGAACAAATTTGGCAGTTTTTTGTTATGCTTGTTGGAGAGATATATGTTCTTATTCCTATGGAGAGAAGAAATTCCTTAGCCCAAACTCAAAATGTTGAAATCTTTACAAGTTGAAAGTAACCACCTCTGACTAGGCATCTTAGAGTAAGGCTTCTGTAGTTTTTTCAGAGCCTGCTCATGTTGCCCTTCCATCTCCTACTCCTTTTGTGTCATTCTCTCAAATTTTACTGCTTTTCAGTCTCAGCCCAAGTCATCCTGCTACAGTTTGTACTGGCCTTTGCTGTAGGCAGAAGGTATGCCATGTGATAAAATACAGCTATCACAATGCATGTGTTTGGGTAGGTGAACTTTTCTCCAGTCTTTTCCTACTTTTTATAGTGGTTTCCTGGGCCTTAAGCAGATGGGATCTGTATATATATGTAGCGTACCCGTATGCAATTTAAGTGTGCCTTGTTTCGTACCTTGTTTCATGCCTAAGAGGCTGTCTTCACTGCGTGGTGCCCAACTGGGCAAAGGCATGAAGTGAGGGACAAGTCCCTTAGCTTGAATACCAGCAGCAACCAAGCTGTGTCACCGGATCCTCTGGCTGTGCCAGTGAAGTCTGTGGTGTGGTTCACCCTCTGCTATAACCAATTCCAGGATTCAGTACAATTCCAGGATGTTCTGCCTGGTACCACTGTGGGCAGTAAGATGGACCACATCTCATGGAGTGGCTTAGGGCCCTCTGCCTGCTGCTGAATTGTGCAGTGTACATGTGCACGTAGGGAACAAATTTTCATGCGGAATATGTTGTCTTATCTTCTGTATGCTGGCAAAGAGACAAGAATGTGGTGTAAGCAGAACCATATGTATATTTGTGCACCTCCTAGAGCTGGAAAGAAAATAGAGATGCTGCTTGTTATGGTATCTTGTTGACTTTAAAAATGTGTTTTATTCCTTTGACCAATTCAAAGGGTAACTTGCTTATGTCCTTGCTCATGCTGCCCTGACAAATACCTCACATGTGATAGTTTTGTATAATTCTCTAAATTTACTAGTCCCTAGCCTACTAGTCCTGGACCTAAAAAAACCCAAATGTAGAGCTTTATATGAAACAAATCTAATGTAAAGGATAGAAAGTAACTATTAAGCAAAAAGTACAGCATTTCAAATTCCTGTAGTATAACTTGCTGTATTGTCAACATGACTGATACTGTCAACATGACTGATACTGTCAACATGACTGATGCCAATAACATAGAGCAATAAGACAGGCATAGTGCTGAGAGATGCTGGCTGTTAAAAGCTGTGCTCTTGATGAGGACCACATGAGCAGCAAGCTGGTTAACTGCTGGTGCCTGCTTGCTCTGAATCCTCTCTCTGTTCTTGGCCTTTCCTTCAGAGCTAGTGAGTCACTTCCCCTCTTCTCTGAAGAGAAGCTCTCCACTAAACAGCGTCCCAGGGTGTCATGTTTATTGACTTTCAGGGACTTTCAGAACAAAATTGTTCCATGTACCTGCAGAGATGTTCTTTCCAAACTGCTGACTCCATAGATTCTCCCTGGGTGTTGAAAGTCAAACTGTTTTTCTTCTGATTTAGGTCTTGTTGAGGATTCAAATCCTCAGGACAAATTTTACTTATAGAGATGCCATGAATGCCTCTAGATTGTGGCTCCCCTTGCTGCTGTAGTGCACGTACACTGCACAGCAGCAGAATCTCCCCCCAGCATACACCTGACAAGGGCAAAGAGGGGTTTGCAGCCACCTCTACTTGCAGCATAGGCATTGACTTGACTGCTTGAAGGAGGTCAGCCGTGGTGTTGGGCATGCAGAAAGGGAGGGCTATGTCATTCCACCCCTTACCTTTTCAGCTTGCTTTGCCCATGCCTGGTAAATCAGAGACTTAGGAGGCAGTTTGTGGAGTTGAAAGGCCATATGCCAAGTATTACACTGGAACTTGAATACTCCTGATATCAATTCAAGTCCGCTCAAAATTGTGGTAAGTTGTCTGAAGGGTCAGATATGTTTGAGTTTTTTCCTCCTTCTCTCCCCTGCTTTTTTTGTTCCTTCTCCAGAGGAGAAAAGGCTCCCAAGAGTGTGCTCCCTTCAGACTGTAAACCCTTATTAAGGATCTCTGTAAAGAGCTTGATGCTTACTGCCTACCATCAGCTGTGAAGTTGTGTTGATTCCATAGCAACCAGTGATGTTAACACAAGACTGACTTAATTTTAGGAACAAGCAGATGTAGACACTGCTGTGGTCTCTAACCCAAGACAGGAACAGCAACTCCGCCATCCCTCATTCAGTTCCAGTGCTGTAGCATGCCTGGATCGAGTCACAGCAGCATGGTCTTGACTAACTTGTAACTTATCCGCAGACTTTATTGATATATAGACTAGCAGTCTGATAGACTTGTCTGTGTTTTATTTCCTTTATGCTTGTTTCAGATACTGAAGGTCATTTGTGTAATAACCACCAAGACTGTATTGAAAGCATCCTTTTGTCTGGGTGGAAAGTAGAGAATCCAAGAGCATGTTTCCTTGAAAAAAGGTAATTTGTGTGCTTTCCAGTACTCTCTGCAGTTAAATAGCTTCTTGGTTGGATTCACCAGTATATTAAAGCTGGTTTTTAGCACTCTGAAAATACAAAATGGCTTTATAGTAGATCAAGTAATCGCTGCAGGGTATCTCTTGGTATTGGAGGATCTGCCTGGTAAGGTTGCCATAGTAGCTCCCATGCCATTCACTTCTCTAGGTTGTCAGCATCAGGGATACACCCAGTGGAAGATCCAGCATCAGCTTACCTCCTTCTTGGGATTTTCAGCATCTTCAGTGTTGTTTTGGACAACTGAAATGCAGATCTAGAGCTCAGCTAGACTCTATAATTTAAATTCTTGCTTAAAAGCCACAAATCCAGACTGATAACTAACCATTAAAAGTGGACTATCACCCCAGGTTTGAAAGCAATTTAATTTCATATATATTTTCACTTCTCAAAGTGTGTGTGCATGTTTATTTTTTTATATGTAAGTATTAATTTTCATAATGACTCTTCTAAGTCTAAGTGCAATTCTGGTGGGGAAGATTAAATTTGATTTGCAGGCTTGAGCTCACTCAGTGCTGTATGGTAACAGAAACCAGGTGTTCTTCTTCATTTCACTCTGTTTTAACAACATTGCTGCTTTTAACTGTAAATTTTAAACCACATTGATTAGTTAATGTGAATAACATTCTGTGTACACAATGAGTTTGCATCATGCAAAGCAGCTGAAGGTAACATGTAACAGGTTATGGCATGGCTGAGAGTGTTAAAATATTGGAAGATTAAAAAGTTTTAATGGCAGCATGCATCTTACATGTAGCAAAAGATCTTCCCACTGTGGGGGAGATGTTTTTTCTTTCTTTAAAGCAGCAGTAAAACCCAACCCTATTCCTATAACTTAGCATTTTTCCCCCAAGATTTGCACCCCTCCCATCCCCATAAATCCAAAAGACTATCACTTAGAGCATTGTTTATTAGCTCCTAGAATCAATCAGTAACAGCATTCTTCTGCTCATAAAGTTCAGTAAATGACTTCTTTTAGACAGAAAGGATCTTAATTTTTCACCAGGGTGCATGACTGGGAAAGGCATTAGTAAATTAAAATCAGTGAGAAGCAGAAGAGCTTTATTTTTAACGGAGAGAAAATTGTTCTGTAGATGCTTTTCTTAGAATCATAGAATAGTTAGGGTTGGAAAGGACCTTCAGATCATCAAGTTCCACCCCCCTTGCCATGGGCAGGGACACCTCGCACTAAACCATGTCACCCAACACTCTGTCCAACCTGGTCTTGGACACCGCCAGGGATGGAGCATTCACAACTTCCCTGGGCAACCCATTCCAGTGCCTCACCACCCTTACAGTAAAGAAC
>WYDI02037595.1:0-70318 GCA_009867235.2 Psittacus erithacus | reverse complement strand
GGCTCAGAATGTTCTTGCTCAGTCTAAACATTCTAAGCAGTAGCTACAAACATTGGTGTTATCACTGCTGTTCCCAGGCCAAAATCAAAAACACAGCACTGCACCAGCTGCTAAGAAGGAGAAAAATGACTGCTACTGCTGAACCCAGGACACCAGGCATTATTACAGTGATTATGCTCACTTGGGATTTGGAAATTGTCTCCAGGGTCATAAGACTAAAGAAAATAAGTTATTTACATTACCGACCAAAATTGTACTGAAAACTGCAAAACGGCAGTGATACTGTGATAAAGAACTAGAATTACATTATCTGTGGAACCTGTACATGCATTTGGAGTAAGCTAATGTAAGTCTCTTTGAGTAACTCTCCATAGTGCCTGCCACCTGAGTGTGGTTCTGAGAGCGTGAAAGAGTGAGGTCCTGGTGGTAAGTGTTCAACTGCTTTCTGTTCTGGTGGATAAAGTGAGTGCTCCATGGCCTGTGACAGATTCCTGCCCCTGGCATTGTGGTTAGGAGGGCTTACCAGTGGGACAAGGAGAATACAAGGAGTAGTATGTGCCTCTGTTGTACCAACCTTTGCTGTCATTGGGTTTCTTGGGAGCCAACCTAGTGAGCAAAGCTGTAGTTCCTACGGTAGCTCTTAACTGCAATGAGGGTAATAGCTCAGAGAGAGTCTGACTTTTAGGAGACTTCTCATTAATGTAAAATTGTCAGGAAAATAGTTGGGTCAAAAGGTATCTATTCAGACTGTTGTGACAAAAAAGAGTTAGTTGATCACTCCATAACACATGGGGGCTTTTTCTCTGCCCTCTTTTCATCTTTGCAACAACCTCCATATTATTATTTTTCTGCTTTCAGAGATGCAGTGGAAGTGTTTTGTCTATGTACCATGTCCTTGTACATCTTGCCCAATTGTTGTTGCTCACACACAGCTCTTGAGGTGGAGACAAACAGCAAAAAACCTTACATTCGTGACTACTCCTCCAGATAAGATAGTCTGCTTCTCTGAAGACTGGCTGATGGGGGATCACTGAGCATTGGTATGAGGCAGAGTCCCTTAGAGAACAAAGATTTGGTACCAGGTGCTCAGCAGCACAGCTGCAGCAAGCACAGCAAATTGTTTGCCCACACCTGATTTCTAGAAAGCATGAGAGGAGCAAGTGCAGCTCTAAAAGTAATGTGTGCAGTAGAAAGCAGCACGAAGCTAATGCAGTTGCCAGGACAACAAAAGGCTGGAGTTAGGGGTTATCTTATGGATTTAGGCTAAGCTTTTTTCTGTTGGGGTTCTCCTGGGTTTGGTGGACTGCAGGAAGAGCCTGAAGAGGTAGGATTAGCTCTGATGTGGCTGAGGGTGTATGTGATGGCCATGCTTGCTGCTAGCTATTTTACTTGTTTTTCTGAGGAGTTTTGCCATATGACAAGGGCTGTATGAAATGCATCGTTGATGCAGATCTTGTGCTTGAAAGTGACTGAGCTTTGCTGACTGAAGGTCTCAAAACACTTCTGTCATAATTTTCTGGAGATGCCTGCTGAGAATTTATCTGTTCTTTGCTCTTAGTGTGTCAGGGGCACTGCTGCTCAGTCCTGTGCTGAAGCCTAGTGCAGGAGTGGTTGAGGTTAGAGTTTGGCTATGGAAATGGTTTGGCTGTGAGAGTGGCAGTGGTGGTTACTTAGCCAGTTACTGATTACCCCTAAAACTGGTACAAATAACTGGACTTTATAGTCACCCTGCCATTTAGACTGGTTAAACTAGGAAAGCTGTCCATCCTGGCAGGGTGGAGGCATAACTAATTGTGCATAGGGCCCAGCTGCAAAGGCTTAAAAAGTTGTGTGCTGTCACACACAGCTGTGATGTTTTAATTTTTTGTGACTTTTTGTAACTTCAGATTGTTTGGATCCAGAGTTCAAGGACTAGGGCTGAAGTTTGTAGCTTCTTTGTGCCTTTAATTAAGCTGGGGGGTTTGTTTCCTGTATCATTTTAAGGCTAAAAGCAGAATGGGGGCAAGCAAAAAGTTAAGTAGCTTCATATGTTAAGAGGTAATCAAGGTTCCTCTGCTTCCCTGGGTGACTTGGAAAAAGTATCTCAATCACTGTAAATAAAAAACACAAAGTCTGTGAAATAACAATTTCCACCTGCCTTTGCTGCCCTAATCCTGGCGTGTGCCTCAAACCGAAGTTTAGTATTGATTACCTGGCAATATTTTGCTTTTGAACCAATTCCTGTCTCCTGGCCACAGCTTCCATGGATTCTGGTTGCAGAAAGCTATATCCTTAAAGGGACAGAGAGGAAAAAAAGAAATCTTTAAAATTCACTTGTTTCTTAAAGCAAATGCACAAATCCCAAAGCAATACTGAGACTTGAACTGTGTGCTGCACTAGGAAGCTGATACGACTTCAGGCTAAGTTTTGTTTGTGTTCATTGCTTTGGAATATGAAGTAAAAACGTAGTCCAGCATCAGCTGTTTTCAGAATCAGACCTGTAGTTACTTGCCATTATCCATGAAGGAAAGAGGACAGCAGGGTGGCTTTATTTGGTGCCTTGTATCTTTAAAGTACATATAGCTGCTCAGAAAATAATGAGCAACAGTTAAGCAAAGCAAACCTGCTCTTCAAAACTGTTTTCAGCCTAGGTGCCATGTAATTTTACATTATACTTCCTCTTGAGGGAATCTCTTATTTGAGATCCCATTAGGGGGTTGGAGAAAGCTGAAGCCAGAAATTCTTGTTTATGAATCTATGCAGCATTGAGAATTTATTCCCTCATCTCGAAGAAGGAACCTCAAGATATAAGGTTCACCTTTGTATAAAGTGATAGGTAAACTTATGCACAACATATGTGCTGCAGTTGTGTTGCCACACTGTGGTATTAGCCCTTCTCTTAGAGCTGTGCCCTGTAATTTTGAGCCTTTATTAAAAGGACTTGTAGTTTCCCTACATGAGTAAAATGCCATGTTGCACTATGATTAAAGAGTATGGTCTTAAGTAAGGTAGTCTTAAAGCAGCCAGTGCTTTAAGCAAAAAAGTGCTTTTAGCACTTTTAGCAAAGTGTTGATTGGACTAATTTATTTAGTGACAGCCTTCTGTTTGGGTGTGAGAATGCTTGGAAAATACAAAAAGAAAAGGGGAGAACAAAAATGTGCAAATGATTTTGAAAACAGTGCATTTAACAGAAGTTAATATTGATGTGTTTAAACTTAAACTGGCACAGTTTAGAATGTCTGGTAGGCAGACTACCTCTTCTCAGTAAGACTGTTTTTCCCAAAGAAAATAAACTGTTATTGACACTGCCAACAAGCCTCTGAAAAACTAGTAGGTGGAGTTTGCTTTCTCGTTTACAGGTTATCACTTTTCAGGGTGCAGACAATGCTTTGTTACCTGGGGGTGGGTAAACCCGGTTGGACAGTATATTTGGCATGTTTGCGTGCTGTGGGACTGTGGGCCCGAGGTGGGACGCTATATGGATTTGTCTTGGGTCAGCTGGTGCCATCATTTCAGCTGAAGGTAACAGATCTCTGAGAGGAAAAAAACCCAAATACATTCAGATACGCAATGGACATTGTTTAGTTAAGAATAATCTAACATGTTTATATACTCAGGTGCAGCACTGTTATTCTTTAACTGCAGTATTACAATAGGGAAATGCTGCAAAGTACCTGTCAACGAGCCGAGGCTCAAACTGGGACGGAATCGCCTGCATTCTCGGCTGGCCTGCACCCATCAGCTGAGGGTTTACTGCCATCAGCTGGTTGCGCATGAGCATCTCTTGTCGCTGCCGCAGTTCTGACAGAAAGCACATACAGTTCTGCTGTCAATGTAGTGAATTAGAAAGTGATTCTGTCTGCAGTATAACTGTACTTGAAAAAATACGCGTGTTTCCTCAAGCATTTTAGTACGAGTTAGCAAATCACTTTTTTTTTTTTAATAGCAGCAACTAAAAAACGATGTTTCCCCTACCACTGCAACCACTTTAACTAACGTAGATTTATACAATCAAGCTGCAGTAAAAATACCAGGATGTGTGCAGCCAGGTGTACCAAAGGATAGTTTACAATTAACAGCAGTTCATTAATGATATGATACAGAAGAGAATAGCCATGAATGTTAATTTCTCTGCTGGAGAGTTTTTGTTTCTAAAACAGTTTTAGAAAAATTTTATTAGCTGGAACCTGACTTGTCATGAGACAGCAACTCTAAAAAAAGGAGCCTGCAGTGGTGAGCAAGAGCATCATAACATCCAGCTATGGCTTTTGTTTCTGAGTTCCTGTGTGACCTTGATTCCTCTTCCAGATGCTTAGCATCACTGATCAAATTCTGAATGCCAAGAATCCCCCATGTTAACTTTTAATTACCTTTAAGAGAAATGTTTCTCCAGTTACTCCTAAGATAAATTTGAAATACCATTTAAAGGTATTAAACCTGTTGCTGGCTGTTTCTTGTGCATTGTACAGATACTAGCAATCCTGTAAACCAGTGTGCAACTAGGTTTCTTCATGCTTACCTCCTGCTGCCATGCCACTTGCTAACCGGTATAAATGCTTTTCTTCTAGTGTTCCTTGTTCTCCCAGGATAGACATTTTTCTCATGTGATCTCGTGGAGTCATTCTGCAAGGAGACAGCAGTAGCTTTTCTGTTGTAAAGAACTGAATCAGCAGGTCCAAAGACAAGAATAAAACATTAGAAAACGTAAGAAACAGAGCAGGTTGTGTAAGTTATTTCTCAGATAAGCAGGCAGTCCTTCTGCCAGTCACAGCTGTACCATTTAATGCTAGTGGATTGCATGGGTACCATATAAAAACTTTCTATTTTCAGGACAATACAAATGTTGCCCTTATTTATGCTGAGTTGTTCAGTGTCCTTGGGTCTTACTATGCAAGAAAAGTCAGTATGTTAGGAAATATCAGCTGCTCAAAAGGACATGAGTAAGCCAAAGTCTTTTGCCTGCAGCCTCTGGTGTATCCCAGCAGCCCTGAGAACAGTGGCAGCTATTGCACTTAGGAAGGCAGCTATTGGTTTTCATTTAGGAATTGTGATACCTGGTATTCCTGTCTACTATAAACTAAATGAAACAGCTGGAAAGAAATGGTAGAAATAAGCTGTTCTAAATGACATCATCTGCTTAAGACTGGTAGGCTCAGATTAATTATTCATATATGTACAGGTGAATAAAGCCAGATGAAAAGTAGAAATGTAGACTAAAAACTAATACACTACAGATGCAGAACTGAACAGCTATGCTTCATTAAGGTGGATAGCATGGACATTTCTAAGTCTATCCAGGGAGGAAGGTGACTAGATTACAAATGGTCCTGATATCAGGGGAATGAATAACCACAGTATAACCACCCTACTCGGGATTTTGAGGTAATGACCTGCAGCAGGATTATTTCTGCAGATAGAGGAAATAAGTCCTGTAACACTCAGCCTGGATGTTAAAAAGCTATCCTGTGCAGGATCCTTTGAGGGGTTGGCAGATGAAGCAGGCTAGCTCTAAAGGCAACAGAGGCATCTGTACATTGCTTTCAAATTAGATTTGTGCAGCAAATGATTCATTTTTTCTTTCTTCAAATTAAATTGAAATTAAGGGGTTGAATTTTCTCCCACATTAGATCTAATGAAATGGATTCTGTCTTCTGAAACTAGGAACATGTAATGCTTAAGTGTTCTCATCTTGCAGGTAGGGAGTTACAGCTCATGAGTTCAGATGGCATATGGTACAGATAAGTGAGGGACACCTTAGGAATGTTGAGAGAAGTACAGACACTACCAAAGCCACTGACAAATTCCCTGATAGCATCTACCTGCCATTTCAGCTGAGTGCTGACAACTGCTGAATTCACATTAAATAATCACTCTACAAAGATGTGATCTCCGAAGCACAAAAGGCTAAAATCACCCAGAGCTTTGGATGGTTTGGCTTTTTATGGCTTATTTGCCTAGTCTGCCTTTAGCATGTCATGATGATGCTATTGCAGTAAAATGCCAGCTCTCCCTGAGACTACCTTTTGCTCAGGTCTTTCTCATGTATTTTCACATTTATGCCAAACTTGCTTACTTTGCAGGCCAAAATGTATTTTATTTTTACACTAATCTGTCCCGCTTCTAGACTTACTAATTCAATGCCTGTGATTAATGGCTTTGGCATGATGAAATCCAGCTGTGGCACCAGTTGTGCTTATGTGACTACTGCAGTCAGTGGACTGTACAAGTACCAGTAAGATCAAACACAGCTTGAGATGTTAACACTGTTATAAGACAGATCTGATTGCCAGGCAGTTTGTCTATCTTTAAACCAGCTGCCTAGTTTGCAGAAGTTCCTTAGAAATAGTAAGCAGGAACAACCAAGATTCCCTTTTTAACAGCCAGTCCTTCTCCAAAACAGAGCTGAACTTTAAAAACTGTTCATTATCCAAAATGTGATGTAAACCAAGTCCTGCATTTTGTTACCCAAGCCATTTATAAATTAGAATAATCATTATATCTCCTTTTATTGCCTTTGACCTATGGATGAGTTACAAAACATTTTATGGGAAAGCTATCAATCTAATTCACATGCTTCAGGAATTTGCCATTTCCTTGGTATAGTGTGGCTACTTGGTCTCAGTCTCAAATCGAGTTTTCCAAAAGGCAGACAAGTTAGTAATTTCTGACTGAGAGCAGAGGCTATACTTGGACCACACTACTGGTGTTCCCTCAAAATAAAAAATTCTTTACATTTGTAAGTGCTAGATTATGTTGGCCAAGATTCAGGTCTTCCTGGAAGCAGATATGCCTGTCAAGTCCAAGAACAGCATTGTGTACTTTGTTCTTGACATATGTACTTGAACATGTGCTGCTGGGCGTGTTTCCATTGCCTTTTTTTTTTTTTTTTAGGATACTTTAGACTTAAAGCTGTTTAGGATGCTGGGTGCTTCATGAAGAGCATTTGAGCTGCCAAAGTGCTTCTGAGCTGCTAAAGCATTTTAAAGCTCAGTACTAAAGCGATTTAGTGCTGAACTAAACTTTACAGCAGCTCAAAAAATAGATGGCACCTGGGATGATAGTACTTGCCCTACCGTGTTGGGCCACTGAGCCATTTAGGTGGTTTGGCTGTGTATTAAATCCTTCGGAAAGCAAAGCTGCAATTTAAAAACTTCATGCTAACCACCTTACAGCCTGGCCTTTGGCCTTTGCCTAGTGCACCTGACTACAGAATATTAAGGTGCAAAGCAACCAGCAGAAGTCCAGATAGACATTATGAGGAAACAAAACCCCAGGTTTTAGCCATTTTATTCTAATAAATTAAAATAATAATAATTTGAAGGGTTGTATGAACACTAACGAAATCTTGTCTGACAGATGCCTGACAAGCTGTACCACTTTTGCTTTTTAGGAACTGCTAGAATGCTTCAATCCCCTGTTTAATCACAGTTGTGAATGCACTTTATTCTGGGGAAGCTGTGTGAGGAAAAAAGACATACAAGTATAAGATACTTGTCTTCATTAGGCCTACTTAGAACTTCTACAGTTCACCCTGAAATCACACCTGTGACTAAAATTATTTGATACAACTTTGAAGTATAGAATTATGGAAAACCTTGTGGGAAAAGACCTATCTATTCTGACCCAAACCCACCACCTCCACGTGGGATCCTGTATACACTGCCTGTTCTGGCAGGCATCTATCAATAACCAAGCAGCAGTAACTGCAGTTAGAAGCCAGTGGCACCAGGATCGCTGTGGTGTTCTCTGTATACTTCATGCAGTTCCCAGAACAGGTCTGGATTTTGTGCTGGATGTGATACTATACTGTCTGTTGATAGGTAGTCTCTGAGACAGCCTCCTTTTAGAGCTGAAGCAGCAACTATTTAGGAACTTTCTTAACATTTTTCTTTTAAAAATGCAGTTTTATTTTAAATGTTGGCATTTTCACTTAATGTAGGGTACTGAATACAGCAGCATCCCCTGAAGCTGATCCATATTTATTGACAGATTATTGTCCGTTAGATGACCAAGATTCACAGAGTATCACCTCAGGCAACATTCATCACTTCAGGCAACATGCATCATGTAAGCAACTTATCTTTACAAAGGTAGTCTAGGTGCTCTTTTGGTTTGATACAGGAAAGATAGAGTATTGAACAAATCATGGAACAATACGTTGTGGAAGTTCACTGGTATCTTCTTCCACTAAAGCTGTAGCTTACTGCTTCCAATGACCCAGTTTTTGAATCCTTGCGAGCCAAAAGGAAGGTTTGATTCCTTAATGAGGTTTTCACTGGAGTTGCTTCGTGAAGTCATTCTGGTTTTTATATTGGTGTGCCAGCCAATCCTATCTCACTTACCTTGGATTTCTTCTCAGATACGTAAAAATAACTCTGGTATTTGTGGTAAAAATGTTGAGATGTTTCCACTGGAATTCTCATCTGCTTTTGTAAGTTGAATGGCAAAATATCAGTATGGTTTAAATTTAACTTGAAGGACACATGTTGTATGTTGGTTATCTGCATTAAATTACTTATTTCCCTGAGTCTTCTGTTCAGGAAAGTATTGAATTGATCAGGTAAGATGAATAGTTAGCTTAATAACCTAATATACAGACTTGTATGTCACCCTCTGTCAGGAGATACTGAACTTGATGGATCTATGTTATTCCATTTGGAAAACCACCTTTTTTGGTTACTTAGCTGGGGTTCTGACTTGCAGGCCAAATTTAGGGTGCTTAAGGTTCATATTATTTTCATAACAACTAGTATTTTAGAAACCAATATCAGCAAAAAAAAAAGATCTCTGGGGGAACAGGGAAAGTATGCTTCTGATACATATATTAGCTGGGATTTGTGAGTAGCTCAAAATCTGGCATCAGGCTTCATATAAATTCATACACACCAGCTGTCCGGTGTTACATTCATATATGGCTCTTCTCTGATCCTATTGCACAAATCCTGGCTGTACAGCACATTACAGGGATGAAGACAAGTTAATCTCTACCTTTAGAGTCTTACCCTTAGCAAACCCTACTTGGCAGCAGGCAGAAGCACTCACCCAGTACTAATTCTGTCTCAATTCATTAGATGAGAAAGGACAAGACACAAACTTCATGAACCAGAAGCATTTGCAAATGTAATCATGCTATATGTGGTTTCAAAATGTCCCTATCAATCTGTATATCTATATTATTAATTTCATTGGCAAAATATAGTATAGTCCTGTGTATAATACAGACTTGTTGGAGGACTTTTTTGGGGTTTTTTTTGGGTTGGTTTTTTTTTTCAGTTAAATGCATTAAGATTTCATTAGCTAATACTTTTATTTACATCAAACACACAGAATTAGCCTTTTTTAAAAGCATTGTTTAGCATACCTTTGCAGTGGCTCCACAGACTCTTTGAGAGAAGCTGAGTATTGTTGAAAATGTTCAGGTAAATCTGTGTCAGAAAAATCAGTTAAACATTTAATACAAACATGTATATATGCTTATGAATGAACTATGTAAATAAACTCATACATAGTCTCATTTTCATTTCTCTTGGCTCCCTTTTTAGAAAACCTCTCCTGATTCCTTGAGAAATTAGATGCTGTTTTAAAAATTAAATACATATTCCAACATTATAATCTAATGTTATTAACTGTAGTATTAAAGGGGCTTGCCCTAAATCTGTGCTAAGAGTCATACAGCTAGAGATTGTACTTATTCAAGAACCCACAGTCAGCAAAATAAATGACTTTGGAAAGCAACAAGGCAGTTATACCAATATTATGTCATAATGAAATATGTCTTCTTAATTGGGTAAGGTACCACAAGAGAAGCTGTAGGGCTAAATTCTAATCCTAGATACGTGGGCACAGACTGCTCAGAGATTGAGATTAGAGTGTAATCCTAAATCTGGATTGAGAACGATATGTTCCTTAAAGAAAGGAAAATAACTATATTTGTACTGTGTGTGTCAGCCAGTCGCGTTTGCATTGCGTGCCTTTACACTGACATGAAGTCCTGGATGTTTCATCATTTCTGAGCTAGCTAATTGGTAAGATGGCAAGCAACAAGTCACTTGCGGTTTCTTAAACAGACTGGCCTCAAGAAGAAGTCAAGTCAAACCTTCAGGAATAAAGTTAGGTTCATAATAGTTTATCTTGTTCCCACTGGAATGGCTGGGGACAAGGGGAAGCTGTTATGCCTGTGTGCCACTAGGGCAACAGTCAATGTATTAACCAAAGGTGGAGCTGCATTGTGCTGGGCACAAACGCACAGCAAGAGGTGAAACAGACAGATGGTGAAGGAAAAAGTAGCAGTCCTGCCATTTGATATGGCACTGGGGACATATAGATACAGGACAGTAAGCAGCTGAGGTGGGAACTGTGCTTAGCACTTCTCCCTCTCAGGCACTCAGGACTGATTTCTGGAAAACCACACTGTTAATACTATTCATTCGTATTTGTGGCAGCATCCAAAGACTGCAGCTGGGATCACAGTGAATGCTTTAACTGTGCCTTTTCAAAAACTAAGTAAAATAACTAAACAAAACCTAATGAAAATAGTGCTTGTAGCAGAGAAAGTGTGTGCATGCATACATATCTGTGTATAACATTGCACACCACTGTGTCCTGACAAACTGATGCATGGAGAAGCTGTTTACAAGGGATGGGTCTCTGTTATATTGGTTATATACAGAGACAGAAAAGCATGATGTAATTTGTTTTCCTTGTGGATTTATTTCATAATTATGGCTGACATTTGAAATGTTACCCTCTTGTCTTTGATTCTTCTAGAAGTCCAAAGATTGCAGAATGTAGCCTAAGTGGAATCAGTTAAAGGAAAACTAAACTCTGTATTTTTAAGTTTTTAATATATTTTACTTTTAAAGCTTAAAAAAGTTTGTTGGTTTTCTTAAATACTGGAAATACAATTCTTGGGATGGAAAGCTTTCTGACAATTGGACAGCAAGGCTGGTATTTGCAAATGAAATGCAGTTGAATTTTTGTGGGATTTGTGTGTCACTTTAACATAAAATACTAGTGCAAATGACAGCACTCCCAGTGCCAAAATAAACCAGATAGTGGAAAGAGGAACAGGTTTTAGGAGGGCTACCTAAAACTATTTTGATTTAATAACTCTTTAAGTTCACTGGCTGAGAGTTTGAATCTAGAAAACATGTAATGAATCTTCAGCACTTACCCTCTTCAGTAAGGATGTTAAATACTGCAGCAGTATCCCTTGGACTTCTCAAAATCCAATGATAAAACAGTAAACTGCATTTGATGCATCTTATGCCACTAAAGTAAAACCAGATGGTGAGGGTTTCTATCATTAATAATTTCAGGTTAGCTTTCTTTATTACAAAACAAAAGACATTAATCTTAAAAAATATTTGCAGGTATGTTAAAATATGTCACAGATGTGAGATACTAAACCCACTCTTATTTTCCAAGCTCATATATGAAGTCACAATTTTTAATACAAACTTCTTCCCCCTGAGATTAACATGTGAAATTGCGCACCTGATCCTGTAAACAGTCTCAGAAATCAGCATCTCATCACTCTTAGAACAGACTGAACATTTTCACCTCTGGTTTGGAGGATCAGACCTACTTGAGTTAGTATTGCTTACCTTTCTCTCTCTTTCTGTATCTCTGGTGCACCAGGGAGAGATGGAAATTCATATATCCTGTAACTGAGGAACTTGAAATTTTAGCTCTGAAGGCAATATAATAATGCCCGAGCCTTTGTAAGTCTACAGTAGATTCTACCCACATATTCAGATAATAACAAGATGTAAGGAACCCTCATCATGGTATGACAATATTTTTACAAAATATACCACACTGCATGCATTGGCATCCCACAAAGCTGCCAGCACTGGGGTTTGTTACAATGGCTGAGCACACCAGCAGAATTTTAATTAGGTAAGTCTACATCAGACTGAATCGGTCAGGTATATCTGTGTGATGATAGTCTCAGTTAATTCTGATTGCATGCTGTTTCAGGAAATCCACCACCCAGGAAGTATCTGTAAATATTGAGGGTCTGCTGTTGTACTTTAAAAAGATAAATTAGCACAAAGATTAAGCTGTGTGTATTAACAGCCAGTTACAAGCCAGTGAAATATTTGTGCATATACATTAAACAACTCAATCTGTATTCAAAGTCTTCTAGAAAAATACTGACTATGCAATGACAAGCTTTCCCAAAGTAAAATACTCCATAGATCTTTAAATGTTTTCAAAATGGTCAAGGTTATGTCATAAAAAATAAAGTATTTGTACTAGAATATGCTGGATTCTTTACCCATTAGAGTACATCTGCTTAGAAATCAGAACATAGTTAATCACATACTTCACTTTTTCTGTATCACCTCTGCCTATTCCTAACTTTGCTCTCTGCAGTCCAGTGCTGCTCTTAATGCTCTTTGGTTCTCCTTGTTTCTATCATGAGATAAGTACTTCCTACCAAAATCAGAAAAATCATACACCTCTTGGTACTGCCTACCTGATATTGCATCACCATTTACACTGAAAACTAGCACACTTAATTTTAATTTCATGTCTACTTACATCTATTGCGAAGACCTTAGTTTTGGGTAAAATGAAGACACCATGAACATCGAGGAGTGTGTGCCTTCTCTGTAAGTCTTCCTTTCAAGCTGCTTCAGTAATGTGATTGGCAGCTTTTAAAACACATCAAGATTAACATGTCAAAAACTGCCTTAACTAACGCTGACTTTACTTTAAATACAAATTGAACTTATCTTGATTAGCCCTCATCCCTGTTTCTAAGCCCTTCCCACTCTGACATCACAAGCTCTTCTCCAATACCATCCCCTGTATGCTGTAAAAACATAATTACAAGAAGAACACTACACTGATCTGATAAACCTATTTCACATTTAACCTGCTAAGCTGTTGTTAGCTTTTAAGATGCTTGATGCATTCACTTAAAATCTTCCTATTCCAACAAGAAATAGGAGAGAAGGTTAACAATTGCCCAGTTCTCACACATTGTGTTATATACTCATGCTGGTTTTTAGAAAAGGTATACTTCTGACTCTTGGCAAGCAGTTACCCCAGAATTGTGTTATCCCAGTACTGTGTATCTGATTGGATTGAGGGGGAACTAGAAGATGGAAATCCTGTTAAGCATATTGTGAGGCTAACACAGGGATCAGTTGGTTATACTGCTCAAGCCAGCAATTTACTCTTTAATTCTCACTGTCAGTGAGTGAGCTCTCAGATTGAATGCCTTGTAAATGGCAAACTTTAAAATGTCAGGGAGTGGTTAGTTTCTTCTAATATCCATGTCAGCTGATGGGATGTCAGGGTTGATGTTTGTTAATCCCTTATTCACCTGACTAAAGTTCATCAGGTGCTTGCTGCAGCAAAAGAAATTGCCCCATGTCCTCTCTCAAATGCTAACATAATGCCTGAACCTGGAGGAAATAGACTCATTCCTACTGAGAATCACTCTCAGGGCAATGTTATCATTAGTAAAAGGATGCAATTCTGCTATAGTTCAGCATATCTGTACAGAAAACAAACTTTTTTTAGTGTAACACAAAATGCGTATATAGTGTGACAGCTTTTAAATGTGGGATTATTTTTTTTTATTATTTTTTTATTGTTATTTTTTTAGAAGTGTTTGCAACACTGACTATTTCTGTTGTAAATGCTATAGTGGTTATTTTGTTGCTGTCTGGATCTGTTTTATAAACAAGAAAATCACATCCAGAATCATTGTTAAAAACATAAAACCTAAGTTTTAAAAATAATTTTAAGACTTCCTTTAAAAATATAATTAGATACCAGTTAAAATAACCTGAGACTAGTTTTCATGTAGTATCCAAATCTTTGCACATGCAGGCAGACAAGGAATCAAAGGAGCATTCTAGGCTTGAACATAACTTTCAGCTTGTGTTCAATCCACTCTGTAAGTGTATACCGAAGCCTGTGACGGGAAATGTAATGAGTAGATACAGTCTGGAACAAAGTTCCTCTGCTGGGATTTTTCAAGCTTCTCTGGGTGAGGCTGAAGTATATGTAAGATATGGTGTTGCCCAAATAAATTACAAGTCTTGCATCAGCATCTGTTTTTCATCAGATGTTTTAGTCCATATGAATCACATTTCAGGAAAACCACAAAAAGTTTAAACCAGGAAAAATTACTTCCTGAGATAGAAACAAACCCAGCAATATAATAAGGACATACATGTATTTTTACTTCATTTACCTACTGAGGGAAGTTTGGAAAGAGTACACTAATTCACAAGACCCCTGGCATCTAGCCTTTGGTTTCTGGCATGAAAGCAGGATTGCTGTGTGCTGTAGTGAAGTGTGACAGCCACAATTCATAAAGATGGTTTAATGGTCCCTCTCCAGGGCAGATCTAGTTGTTCTTGACTGGTTTCACAGAAATATACCAAGCAGGGGTGCGTGGAGTGACCTGTGTGTCTCTCCGTAGTCCTGATTCTTCCAGTCATATTCACCAATAGGGAAAAATAGCACAGCAGCAAAGGAGGGAGAGAGAGGGACACAGGAATGAGTTATCAATAGAATAAAAATGTAGAGTATGTCAAATTGATTTGGGCCTTGGTTTGTCAATTAGCATCACTGTTGGCTAAGATGGTTTAGGGCAGTGTAGTCCCACTTTATCCCCTTTGCAGAGAGGAATGTGAGAGTGGGGAAACACTGACACTCAAGGATAACGGTACCACCCAGTATCTGGTGTTTGTAGCCTGAGCTACTGACACTAGATACACACTAATGTAAAAGATGGAGCTGGAGTCCACACAACCTTGTGTGCAATCTTACCAACAAGCAGTGAAGAAGTCTCAAAACGGAGATTTGATCCATCTGGTATAGAGTGCCCCAAAAGAGTATCACTTTGTCATACACCACAAGAAACTGGAAGAACAGTACCAAAAAAACCAACAGAGTTTGGCAGTTTATGTACTATTCCAGAGCTGAATTAAGAATGAGGAGACACTCTCAATTAATTTAAAAATAAATGCCAACTACTTCACATCTTTCACAATTCCTAAAGTACCAGAATGGGTTGTAACTGTGGACTCGGCTCCATGTATTAAGGTAGATATAGTCTTATCATTGTCAGCACAGATTGGGTCAGAAACTTTTCTCTTCCCTTTAGACAAAACCGATGACAGACATGGCTCAACCGACGGGATTTATGGTCTTCAAAAATGGAAGGCAAAAAATTATATTAGACAATTTTATTGCCAGTTCAAAAATTACGTTGTTCTATAAGAATACAATGCTGAAATGGATTCGTAGAAGTAGAGAACCTGCTAAACTAGAGTCTAAGTACATTTTAAACGTGTTTCTAAACATTGTCTGTCATAAGTGGGGAATCTGTGAAAGAGCATTAATCTTTATTTCTCCTCCTATGCAGTTTGCTGAAGTAAGATACACTTCAGTGGAGACTAATTTCTGTATAATGAAATGAACTGGATTGATACAGACCTCAATAACTGGCTTATTTATCACAGATCACCCTGTCTTTTCCCAAAATAAAATCTGTGTTCAGACATACCAAATTCTTTAGCTAAACCTCACTTCCTTCTGTGTTTCCTGCAAAAGGCATAAACTAGAAAAGTGCTCACAGGCATAGGCCGGGGAAAGGGTGGTCCTGATGAATGGATTAGGAAGTCTGGAACTGGTAGGTTGGGAATAACAAGAATGAACTTGAACAAGAAGTGGTGTCCTGGAATCCTGGGATTAGAAACAATCATCTAACTCTACAGTGACACAGCTGGCTTGGAAACACGTGAGATATTCCCTTTGGGTTCACTCGCAAGAACTTGAAAAATAACCAGAGAAGGGAACGGGCAAAGCTGTGTGTCGCCTGATGTGCTGGGTGTGCAGAATGTACTTTAAGCTATAGCAGTCCTTCAGTGTTAATTTTTTTTCAGTCCTAGTCCTTTGCTTGGTTTGCAGGGTAGGTGCTCTAGTTCTAGCAGGACACTCTGAACAGAGAAGTACCCAACTTCAGAGTTCTCCTGTACTCCATACATACTGACAAGGTCGGCAAATACTAATTGGAAAGGTAACAATTGGCTTTCAGTGGAAAAGAATTGCATTTATCAGAGTTCTTGAGAAACATTTAGAGAGATTAGATGGATTACACAGCTGTCTCATTTGGAGTGGAAATCTGAGAATTAATCAGAACTGGACCAAAATAGGGACAAAACTGAAGCTGCGGTAATTTCCTCAGCATGGCTGATCTCAATTCCAAAAGTGAATGAGTGAATCTTAAGTGATGAAATATGGCTAACCATTAAGTTCTTTTGAAAATTAAATTGTCCAAACATTGTATATTGAAAGAAGACTGGAATTTATGTGTCCCTGAATCAAAATCTTTGGAAAGGTTTGGATTTGAAACCATACAAATTGAGTTTTCAAAGACCTGGGGTTTTTTTGGTTTGGCTAACATAGCATCTCACAGGACTGAAATGTTTTGGTCAAAGCTTTCAGACTGGACAATGCAGAAAGAGCAAATCAATCTGTAAAATGGTATTACCACTTCCATGCACGCACACCAGAGGTAATGGAAGCTGCACTCTGCCATGTTTGTGTCATCTATGGAATTTCAGTCTTTTCACTCTGGATGTGCCTTTTTACAGTAATAATTAACAAAGCAAATAACACGCACACTTATCTGTAATTAAACCATTTTATAGCAAGCATGTTTCCATATTTGCTTGCTTGGTGATCTTTTTTCATTAGCCTATGTATGGATTTAGGGTATTTTTGGATATGGAAGGGCAAATTCCTGTTGCTTTGGTAATGTGATTGTTAATCACATTCAAAAAGGAAACTGTTGACTAAATACTCTTAATTTTGAACTAACTTTCGAAATAACAAGAAATACAGGGTCTCAGATGTTGTCACTTAGAATGACCCTAAAAAATGTTTTACAACCAGCTTATATATATTAGCATAAACTTGCTGTCCTAGCAACACATATCCAGGTTGAAGTTCCACAGAATACAATGGGGAGTTTTGATGAACTATCCAGACTCAATTGTACCAGATGGCACTGTATGGAAATAACACTGATCCTTTGACTGTGTTGATTTCTAATTAGGTTTCTAGTAATTAATATAGTTTGCAGGCCTTGCATGAACCTTTTCATGTAAATGATTAACTGAAAGGGGATTAATCCTGGCATAATTTCAACTAAAAAGAATTTTCCAACCTGAAAATCTTTTCTACCAGACCAGTATATTGTAACAGAGAATGAAACATTAAGTTTGTTTGTGTTGTTGAATTTAAAAAAAGAGTAACTCAAAATATCAGAGTGTTTTAAATATCAGCATTGTGGCTGTAAATATACATTTGCTGTGATAGACTTTTTAGTCATGCTTTTTATGGAAATAAAAATGTATATTCAATATGAGAGTTGGAAAAATCTACTTATCATTGCTATTGTTTTATAGTAGGTAAGGTAAATTCTGGCTTTGTAAAAAGGTATATGTTTTAAAATTCTACAGTTCATGTTTAGCAGCTTGTGCTGGTATATGCAAGGTTGAAATTCTTATAGCTTCAATAAATCAGTGGCAACAGGGGCTGTCACACACCTCTGTGCCTGACCAGTTCACTCAGCACATGCGCATGCAAGATGGTCCTGCGAAGTGTGCAGCCCCTTCAGGTCAGGGAGAGCACACATTTGCATGCTAGCACCAGAGTTTCATAACTTTACCTTTTGTTACGTTTTAAAGTGCAAAAATGGAGTGAAATGTCAAAATCTTCCTCAACCTTTTGATCCATGAAAAGCCTCACTGAGTTTAGGGGGCTGCTTAAGGGTATTCAGCCTTCCAGTATCTGAAGGGGGCCTATAAGGATGCTGGGGAGGGACTCTTCATAAGGGACTGTTGTGATAGGACAAGGGGTAATGGGTTAAAACTTAAACAGGGGAAGTTTAGATTGGATATGAAGAGGAAGTTCTTTACTGTAAGGGTGGTGAGGCACTGGAATGGGTTGCCCAGGGAAGTTGTGAATGCTCCATCCCAGCTGCTGTTCAAGGCCAGGTTGGACAGAGCCTTGGGTGACACGGTTTAGTCTGAGGTGTCCCTGCCCATGGCAGGGGAGTTGGAACTAGATGATCTTAAGGTTCTTTCCAACCCTAACTATTCTATGATTCAGACACATGTATGTTTCTGAATCCAAGGTTTCAGCTCATTTTATATGTTCTCGTTGCCTCTTCCAACCCCTCCTGTGGTCAGTCTATGGTTGTACATAAATATGGAATGAAGGAGTTTGATTTGGCTTTCATAACCCAGTGAAATGTATTTTAAAGAGCTGCCTCAGGAACTACTGTAGGCTGATGGCCCATTTAAATCAGAAGGTTAAATACTTATTTTGTGGGAAATTATGAGAATATTTATGGACCAAATTGAATTCTCAGACATGCACACTGATCTCAGAGTAGGGAAGTCTGAGATGAGCTTGCTCTGGGGAAGTGTCAGTGTTGCACTGTATTTCTGAGTGTATAAGAATATATGGAAAATAAGCATTTATCCAGATGGCAGCACACTGCTGAGCTCTACCTGGAAGCCCAAGCTGTGTTTCCTAACCTGGGCACTGCAGAGCACTTCCCACTACTGACTGCAGCTGCATTCCTTCATTCATCCTCAGAGAATGGTCCTTCCAGCTCATTGTGTGTGAAGTCTTTTCTGAAGGTTTCTTTTATGGCCCTAAAGCTGATCCCTGCTGCTCTGTGAATTGCCCAGGTGCAGAGTCATCATCAAATTAGTGGATGACACAGATACTGTGGTACTAGCAATGTGCCATCCGTGCCAGCTGAAGACTTCTCAGCTATGTAGGCAAGACTGAATTCTGCTACCTCAGCTATAAGGGGTCAGAACTGGGTCAAAGTTGATGGATGAAGGGACAGAACAAAGCAGGAGAAAAAGGATAGAGAGAGCTGTGGAGGGTATGGTTTGATGTACATGGCTGGGAAAGATAAGGGCAGTGAACCTGGTACTGGAACAGGCCACTTGCTCTTCCCCTACCCTCATTTGGCAGCAGCTCCTGGTACGTGTTCTGAGTCAGTGCAGCCCCAGAGCAAGCCCCCTGGCACTGGCAAAGACAGCAATGGGGCAGTAAGCATTTTACCACCCCTGCTATGGTATGGTATGGTATTGGTATGGGCCAAGAAACTGCCCACTTCATCTAGGTAGCCTGCAACAAATCAAACCAAGCAAGAGAAGCCCATGGAGGCTGCTGCTGGCAGTGACAGCCATGCAGAAAGGGGAAACAGAGCAGCTGAGATGCATTCTAAGGAAAGGAAGTAAGAATAACATGGCAGTGATTTAGTCTCCTTCTCCCACAGAGAACAGTAGCTTTACTGGGTGTGAACAAAGCTGGGGAAGGGAACTGTCTTAGAAGCAAACAAGGGTCACTGTGTTACTACATGCTACAGAATATTAACAATCCCTAGCAGATAAATATCCAAAGTCATTAAATTACATATATATATATTGGGCCAAGTGCCTGCCTGATATAACTGTAATGACTATGACAGCAAGGATGGGTTTAGTCCAGTGGGTTTAGATTCTGTACCATTTTAACCAGATGCTTTGGATTTTGTTTTTCTTTAATGAATAATAAGGGCCATCCAAAACAGAGCTGCTACTTTGCTTGGGTTTCATTGAAAAGGACACTACTAAAGGGAGAGAAAATCCCCAAAACGATACTCAGTGATTAAGTACATAGAATATAGGATTTCAGTGTTTGCAAATCCTTTTTTTCAAATGAACTTGTAGCACTAATCCTCTAATGGCATTATTTCTTTGGAATATATGCCGGATTAAGAAGTCACAATGAGGCAAAGTACAAAAATCCACATTAATCTCTCACCAGTGGATGCTGTGTGGGATGCAACTTCAACTATTTTGTTCCAAAATTGGTTCTGTTCTTGACCTTGCTGCAGGTCTACACAGAAGGAGGAGCAGATATAAACAAGTGTGACACTGAGCACTTGGCAGATGGTCACAAACCATACAACTGGATAGAAAGGGGAAGGCATTTATTGTTTTTAAACTCCAGAAGCTAAGCCTGCCCTGTGCTGTCCGTGACATACTGCAAGAAGCAGGTGCACAGGTCTGCAAGGCAGGAGCAAGGTACATGTTCATAAGTATGCCCCATGGAGGAGACAGCAACTAACACAGCAAGGCCCAGTCTAGCAGCTAACAGTGGCATGGCTGATACATCACATGTTCACAGCACAGCCTGGGCCTATTGCAAAGTAATGCTCATGTTTTCAGCCCAGTGCAGCCACCTCCCTCTCGTTATCCTGCTGTGTTTTCGGATAACCCTGCTCTTCCTTCATAGCTGCTGTAAAAAAAGGTGAAGATACGCTTTCTAGAAAGAGAAATTAAGGTCCCTTCAAAACTACATTTCCCTTCTCACCAGATTACAGGGGTGCTGCTGTGGTGCCATGAGGTATTTTCACTACCATTCAACAGCTTAAAGTGATGAAAGAATTTCTGAATGGGCAACACATCACCTAACATACTGGTGTCAGAGCATCCAAGTTAGCCCACCGATACCCTATAATTGGTGCTTAACATGCTTAGGGATTTCCCCACTTCCAGGGAGTGGAGATTATCAGATATTCCCATTACACATTCTTATTGAACTGCTGCAGGCTTTGAGTGTCTTGGGCCAGCAGAGCCTGGCACATACTCACAGCATGGATTGTGAACCGTGATTGTGGTTCTGTTGTTAAGCACAAGTAAAGTGGAAAAGAGCTGTCAAATTCAGTGAGTTCCTTAACAGTAGAAATGCTTGGGATTTTTGATAGCCTGCATAGTGGAAACACCAGAACACATGAAGTGAATTAGCACACGGGAAGGTGATCTTTCCCCGTGGATACAAGTCTGTAGTGAGATGCTAGTTTCAAGAACTGGGACAGGGCAGCCACTCCTGGGTATCAGAAAACCTTAAAATCAACTTGGAGATCCTTTCTGTTTGGGAATAGAAATGTGCCCTCCATTCCTGAAGGGAAAGATGGTTCATCACAGTAGTTTTATGCATTTTTTCCTGCTGTAAATGTTTGCCAGCATAGTACTATTCATGGGCGGGAGGATTCGCCTCACATTCACTGTAAGGTTTTCTTTCCTTAATCTTATCCTGTTTGCTACTAGCAGCAGCCAGTGCTTCATTTCACTCTGAGTCATTTGTATGTTGACACACAAAGGATGCTTTGCAAAGCCAAGAAAAGCAGGAACTGCCTTACACAGAAAGCCTGTCCTCAAGAATCATGTCTGCTCAGCTGCTTTCAAAGGAATCATTAGTTCTATTGACCAGCTTTATCATTCCCCAGCAAAAGCACTCCAGTTTGCACATGTCTTTAGTGTATACATATCAGTGGATGGCCCCTTGTATTTAAGGAAGCAAAAATTATATTGCAGCAGGTGCAAAGGTGAGCAGGACATAATAAGGGAAATGGAGTTTGCCACATGAGAGGAGACTAGAAGAGTTTAGGTTGTTCAGCCTACAAAAGTGAAGACCTCATGAATTAAAAAGAATCATCAGAACTAAAGAGATTTAACATAAATGTCCGTGAGTATGTTTAATATGGAAACTGTAACATTTGCCATCATGGAAATCAGATTTTAGTACAGACAGACAAAAGGTATAGTGACCAAAAAGTGTACAGTGAAGCATGATGCATGTATACGTTGTATGACATGATTACATTGTAATGTTGTATATGCTGTTGCCTACAAGTAAATTGTGCCTGATGGTGCCGTGTGACCCCTTCTCTCACGTCTCCTGTTAACATAAAACAGAGTGCACTGTATCCCCTGTATTCCTTTTTGTTACAGAACTGTTCAGCATCCTGCTGACAGCACAGCTTTCCTCACCCTCCAGCCGTATTTCTGACCAGTATGGATGAAAGGGGTGGGAAAACAAAGAACTTTTCTTCAGAGAGTCTTGTAACCTGATCTATAAGGTGACTCAGCCTCTTCGAACAACAGCTGTTTCAGGGACATGCAGTGGTTAGTATGCAGTGTTAAAGTCTGTGCTGCCACTTCCTGGTTTCTGCCTGGTGAATGATCTAAACTGCGACATGATCACAGCATTTAAATGGACTTCTCAGCCTCCCAGAAAAGAGGCCAGAGAGAGCAGGCCGACACAGAGAGGCAGTGCAAAGGAATAGAGGCATCAGGAAAGAGCCCACAAGCCACTTGTGCAGAGCTGCTGCTATCAAACTGATGAAGACAGAAACTCTTGAAAGAAAACTACACGGAGAGTCCGATTAGGGAAAGAAGTGAGGTTTTGTTTGCATATCATAGCTCACTTCTCCTGCAAGCCCTGAAAGTGCTGTAAAACGTGAGAGATCCTTAAGTGTACCAATGGAAAAGCCAGGTATGTTTCTTTGTTTAAAATAATACTGTTCTACAGCATGAAAACACAGCAGGGTAACCAGCATTGTTTTACATCTCAGTAAAGGTGCATGTACAGCTATGTAGACTTCTTTGTATAATTTTTTACTTGTAAGAAATAGAGCTGTGAAAGGCTATTAAGAGCAAGACTTTAAACAATGCATCAGCTTTTTGTAAGTACTGTGCCCTTGAACACTCATACTGTGGCAGAGA
Source organism: Psittacus erithacus (assembly GCA_009867235.2). Taxonomy (NCBI): domain Eukaryota; kingdom Metazoa; phylum Chordata; class Aves; order Psittaciformes; family Psittacidae; genus Psittacus; species Psittacus erithacus. The sequence continues at coordinate 47,726 of WYDI02037595.1, read as the reverse complement.
ACTTCCTCCACACTTAGAAAATTTACCTAAATATATATACATCAGTATATAACCCCACATTTATACACACACACACAGAAAAGTAGGTGTATATAAAAACTACATTAACTTTATTTTGACATTTACCCCTGACCCAACTCTTGCTATAATAACATGAAATTACTTGTGCAAGTCATCAGATTTCTGATACTACTTCATATGTTTATCTTTTTGGGAAAGCTTGTGCCACTGACATTCTATATAACTGCCTTATTAAAATGATCGAGTTAATGCACTCTATGAATGACAGCAAATTGTGGAATGAGTTCTGTGTGCAGATCTGTACTGGGAAAGGGGAATCTGTGAGCACAGAAATCCATTCATGAGCTCTGGTGAATCACAGAATTGAGTCTCCTGCAGTCAGTGGCACACTGCCTTTTCCATGTGGTCCTTCCAAAGCAGAAGTCAGTGAATGCCTACCTAGTTTTTATGACTGCTCCATTAAAAGCATGAGTGTGTGTGTGAATGCTAGAACTGAAACTAACAAAAGAGCATTAAATGAATGTTCAAAGAAAAACAAAGCAGTTTCAGAATCACTGAATGATGCTTGTGTAGTATGAACAGAAATAAGGAAAGAATGTGCAGAAATTATAAAATCAAACTTTAATATTTATATTAGTCACTGAAACTGAGGTTGCTATAGTCCTGAACTGTTCCAAACAAGCTGTCACGGGGGCTTGTTTTCTTCTAGCAGTGTCACACTCGGAATGTTCATAGCTATGACACCTGGTTGTTTTCAGCACTATTGCTTCAGCTTTGCTCTAAGGTCAGTGGGGTTTTGTTTGCATGTTCCACCCTGAGCTTGGGAGCATTTGACATGATTCAGGCAAGGATGTCCTTATACTCCCTGTTGCATGCCTCCTACTCCCACCTTTCTGGCTGCCTGGCTGGCCTTTGGCATGAAGAATCACTTTGGTGTAAAACTTCACCGGGCATCCCCTCACAACAGGGACATCTCAGCCTTGCTTCTTTAATGTGGCCACAAGACTGTGAACTAAACATTCAGTGGTAGGGGAAGCAGCAAGTTCGCCCTTCAGTGCTTGGTGGCCAGGTGGAATGGCCCTAGGGGCTTGTTGGCACTAACCAGGCAGCAGAGAGTGATACCACTGAGAACTGGGGCCACTGAGTCTGCTGTGTTAATACTGAGTATTACCTGTTCTTTTTGGAGGGGGAGTTCAGAGTCTGGTCTGCTAAACAGTGCTTTTTTGATATTAGCATGGAGGGAATGGTAGGAAATTCTCACTGCATCTGCCACTGTGAAAGAAGGTAAGCAAGAATAAAAGATCCTAACCTAATACTTTCTGTGTCTGCTGATCCCCTGAAAGATGACACGCTTAGCTGCCAGGATAAGCATGAAGAGGACATCCCAAAGAGTTCCCCATTTGACTTTGTTATGAAACAGTTCCAAAGGAAAAGTTCATCTCCTGGAAAAAGAAAAGAGCAGCCTTTAGCTATGAAAAAATTCTTCAGGGGCTTTGACTTTGGGAAATCTGAAGGCAAGGACAGAAGGGAAACTGAAGAAACAGAAATAAACAATTCTGGAGCTGATGATCAGAGTGAGAAGGAAGATCTCTCTGCAGAAAGTAATGCCAGTACAATAATGAAATACATGTTTTATGAAATACATATTGTAATTTCATAGAAAATCAGTTGTTTTTCTTGCAAGCCAGAATCCTGTATTTTGCTGTCTACAGTTTATCCTTTAGGTAGGATTTCCTCCTGATTGTAATATTATCAAGGATGTACCCTCTAATTTGATAGATGTCAAGCAAGGAGTGAGATCCATGTTGCTGAGGAGAAATAAAGCTTTTGGGTGACCTCTCTCTTGATCTCCAATGTGAGAGATCAGTGCTGGAGTCAGCTCATCAGTTACAGAGCTTACTTGGTTTCAAAGCCAAGAGTTGAGCAGTAGCTTGGCTTGTTGTATTTGGGATCGGTCTCTGTCTGCCCTGCTGCTAAAGCAATCTGAAGACAACAAGAGCAGATGTTTCCTACCACTTGACATTGGTAAGGGGGAGGGGAAGGGAATGGAAATTCATCATGTGTGTGATTTTGAGCACACAAGAATACTCTTCATGTCCACACTAGAGAAAATGAGGCTATTTTTAAAAAGGAGCTGGAAGGTGATGCTTAGAACCCCATGCTTTGACCTGAGAGTTTGGGGTAGGTTTGGGCAACCAATGAGAGGATGGCTCCTGGGAGTGGGACTGCTATTTCATATAAATTTTTGCTGCTTTTTTCCAGTTATAAGCATTAGATGAAATTACTGATTTGTTAAAGAGTTTATCAATGAATGCAAATGCAATTTTCCTTGCTGTACAACCCGCATGAAAGAAGAAGGTGAGCAAGGAATGCTTTGCAAAGCCAAGAAAAGCAGGAACTGCCTTATACACACAATGTATGAAAATGAACACAGGCTGTCATGAAGGCAGCAGCAGGTTCACCACACAATTGCAGGGCCATTTGGTGCTGACTTATCAGGGTGTAATGCAGCAGTGTAGCTACAGTGCAGGCACATAGAGGTGTTTGTATGACTCGTGCATCCAGAGTAGCTGCAGTGCAGACTTTTGCATGCATTTCATGTCCTTGAACTGGGGGTGTGACCATCCAAAGTCACTGGCATAAAGGTAGCATGGAGATGTGCAACAGGAGAGTCTTTTCCCACTCTGCATCAGGAGCTTTGTAGTGATCTGACTTGCAGTGATCTGACTTATAGTGATCTTATCACTCAGAATATTGTTCCACATTGATCAAAAATAGATCCTGTTTTACTGACAGATTTAGTTCATTTCCTAAAGTCTTTACCTGACAGCCACAGGTAGGTTTTACACATTGTGTTAGTAGCAGAAATAACCAGGGCCCTATTTCTTTGTTACTCAGATGGAATTTCGTGTTTCATTTCTGAAGCAGAGTCACCATCTGGTGACCAGATATTTAACCAGTTCATGCAGAAACTGGGGAAGAAACCCAACAGCAAGAGCCTGGATCTAAATAATTGTGCACTAAGTGCAGCAGATGTAACAGAGCTGGGTAATTACACATTTTATTCAACTAGTCACTTCATACATTTCTTTAATTCTTATTTACCTATTCAGTTATTCACTTTCCTCTTTTCCATTCCCTTTCTTTTATACGGGCCTGGCTTTATTTAACAATTCATCTGGTGGTCCCAGGTCCCTGAGAAATGTTAATTAATAACTTACACCAATTATGTAATATATATATATAAATATAAAAATCAAACAAGTCTGTGAAGCAGATTAATGTCCTTAACACTTGAACTACAGATAAGAAAACTGAGATACAAATTGTCATGGCTTTAAAAGGCTGTATTTGTTGTAGAAAGCATCTTTGTATTAAGATGTATTAACATCCAGAGTGTGCAGAGAACATGCAAACAGAATTCCCTAATTCCCTTTTCCATTTTTTTTTTTTTTTTTTTCTTACAGCTTCTTTACTGCCCTTTCTCCCAGAGCTGGAAGAGATCGGTCTGTCCTGGAATGGCGGTGTTGGTGGGACTTTGAAAGCTCTCACTGTTCATCTTCATCATGTAAACCTGTTAAAAGTCCTTCGACTTAACAACTGCAGACTGACAGCTGAGGATGTCACCTCCTTAGGTACAGGATTTCATTTACATTCACTTCCAGACAGCTTGGGTCTAACATAATCCATCTCATCTCTTCCTACATCCTACTCTTGCTGCTTCCACAAAGGACAATGTAAACCCCTGCTGTGAAACAGTAGAAAGAACTTGGGCTTACGAGTCGCTCTGCCCAGGTCATTCCTCAGGGTATTAAGATTTCGTACTCAGAAGGGAACAGAATTCAGTCCTGTTTGCAGGAAAGCATGTTTTCTGTTCCAGTTAGTGTTTCATTTTGTTTTGTTTTTCTGTCTTTGATATCTAATGATAGAAGAACTGAAACAGAGTCAATCATAATAGGGTCACCTTAGGTCTTCATGAGGCAGGACAGATGAATGCTCATCACAAAAAAATATTGGGCTTTTGGAAGAGACTTAAAAACAGAAGTGCTGCTTGAAGCTTTATGACTTGTTTTTGCAGGCCTGGAAGAAGCTTATTCCCTTGATTACTTCTTTGCTTGGAGTGCCTGCAACCCTGCTTTCTGCAAAGCATGACATTTAAAAGTTTTAAAGGTAGCGTTATGCACACAGGTTCTGACACTGAGTCACCTCTGGGCCTGGAGTTTACTGTGGGATGTGTCTGTGATACGTATCAAAAAGGAGGGCAGACTCAGTCAACCAGGAATTCAAAAACTACTGCTTATTTTGCAAGTTCTAAAAGCCAGTCTGAGTTATAAAGCTGGGGTTTATGTCATTCATATCTAGGCTTTTTCCAGGAAAGGTTTGGCAATAAAATGACATATATGGTGGTAGCGCAAAAGTGGGTCATGCTGTCTGCTGGGGACGAAAACTATATCTCTCATCTCTACAAAAGCTGGTGAAAATAATTATTGGTCCATTTCTGATCTTTGTTTTGTTTTGTGTTTGTTTTTTTCTTTCCAAATTTATTTTATCCTTTCCCAAGCCCTTGAGTTTTATTAGTTACTGGTTATATTTCCAATTGATTTATTCTGCCTGGTTCTTCTGTGCAGTTTCTTTCCCTCCTCTGGCTTGGTCTCTGCTGAGACGGATACAAAAATGATCATAGGACTTGAATTTCCAGCCAAAATGCGATGCTCTTAACATGTGGAATAGCAACACTCAGTTTGTGTTGATTTTGCCTGCGATTTTGAAAACAGCATGTGTATTTAGGCCACTACTGCCTGTTTGACTATGTTCATATTTATCTGTGGAAATGTGGCCACTTGTGGACTCAGTGCATTCTGCTTAGAAATCATATAACCATAATATCAGCCTCTCCTGTGTGATTGCTTAGAGCTGTGAGAAGTGCTAGGAAACCATTCCAGGAGTTGTAGTCCTTTATTTATCTTCTGGGTGGAAAATGTGTCTGCAATGGTACTCCCCATGTCAAACAGAAACAGGCTATGCTGCAGAGGTAAAACCATTTCTCAGCTGCAGAGCATTGCTTAGTGTTCAAGAATGAGGCAATAATTTTCAATAAGTGCAGAAGCAGAAACTGCAACATGTCCTTTTCTCTCAAACCTAGATATTCCCTTTCAACAACAGAAATAATTAGTTTTCTATTATAAAACATTTGTGAAGAATTAATTTGGAAAACACACAGATATGTGTTTTATTATTATTAATATGCAATTCATAATTGCTAGGTTGATGACAAGACTTCATATAAAAATTTGTGTGTGACACTTTGAAATGGTATTTGCATATGGTCTGATTAATTGATCTTCTTTGGGAATGAGTTTATGCAAATATACACCTGCCTTCCTTCTCTGCAAAGGAAGTTAGGAAGCTGGATTTTGCAGTGGCATGTTAGTATTGCAAGGAAGCACTAACTCAGTTCACACTGGGAGGTATGTCAAGACTGCAAAAGGCTGTTTTTTCTGATTGTGAGCAAAATCAGTGCCATCTGCCTTGAAATCATGGGAAAGTTAGTTTGGGTCAAAACCATGCTCATCTTGATTTCTTATGAAGTGAGTCAGAAATTCCTGTCAGAAATGAAACTTTTACATATTCAGAAATAACTGGGAGAGGGCCTTCTTTCATCCCCTCTAAAATGACCTGTGGGCACAGTACAGAGGACATTGGAAGCTTGCCAGATAAAATAGAGCAGAACTACAGGGGGCAATAAATTCAGACTTGTCACTTGTATTGATTTTCGTATAGACTAGACTTTCTGGGTCCTGGAAGGGTTTGCAATTGTGGCCAAACAGTCTGATAGGGATTTGGGAACCTGAATAAATTCCAGGTTTGTGTGTACTGTGACAATGACTTATGACCTGTATTGCTCCTTAGACAAGGTGAGAGTTTATGCAACATTGCTGCAGTAGCAACAATTCACACATATACCAATTTTTGTGGCAAGCCATTTGAAATACAATAATTTGAGAATGAAGTGACAAACCTTCCTCTTTAATATATTCCAAACCTTTGTTTTCATCTTGCACTGAAATTGATACTTAGAATAAGTCGTCTTAAACATCTGTTACAGGAGAGGCATTTGAAATTGTTTCTCAGCTTGAAGAACTGGATTTATCATGGAACAGTAACATAGGTGGAAAACTATCACTCCTGACAAAAAAATTCCAGAAAGGATGCAAGTTAAAATTTCTGAAAATTACAGACTGTAACCTGACGGCAAAGGATGGAGAATCCCTTGGTATGTGTATCGAGCTAGCTGGACTGAGGGTGGCTTCACAGAGATGTAACCTGTTCAACATAGATCATGGCTGTATTGAGCTCAGTATTAGTAGAAAGTTAATTTATTTCAGGCTCTGCATTGTAACAGTGTTGTATTTTAATGCACTTTCTTTCAAGGAAGAAAGTTGTTCTCTCTAATCACACAAGGTATGGTTGAGAAGAAAAATAGCTAGATCTTATCCGCAGTCTCGCTGCCTCAGTGGTCCAGGGTTGCTTGATCCTTTGAGACCCTGAGCAAATCATATACACCAGAATTTCCAACACTGACTGCTTAAAATTAAGCAGCATGATAGGTAGTTAGCTGTGGGATGGGAAAGAAGGCCTGAGCAATGAGAATTTAGGCTGAGTGGGCAACCACTGATTATCCCTCCTCCCTTTCACCATAGCTTAATCGTGTGTCATCTTTTGATATGATTCTGTGTTTCAAAAGATATTTACTCCCTAAAGAGAAGCCTCTATACTCTGATCTGCACTGTAGGAGATGGCCCTTATGCAACATAAAGTCCTATATATTTTCATTAGAATTTTTTGTTTCTCATTGTACTTCTGATTTTTATTCCCCTGTATTTTCCTAGCTATCCTTGATTTTTTTCACCTTTATTTTGAGGCAGATTTTTTCACTGGTTTTCTTTATTCCTACCCAGTCTTTGTTTTGCTGTATTTTTAGGTAGAACAGGAACTTAGTAAGTCTAAACCACACATGTAGGCAAACCTGTCTACCTCATCCTGTTTGCCATGGTGCTATATTTTTCTGAGGTTCATCTGTATATATTCCAGACTATTACCAATTCCGTTCTTTTCTTTTTTCCCAGCTGAAATTCTAAATGTGATCCCAAACCTTGAAGTATTAGATCTCTCTATCAACAAACTCATCGGCTGCAGCATGAAGGTTATTGCTCAGGCTCTGAAAAATGTGCCGGGCTTGAAAGAGTTAAACTTGCATATGTGTGGATTAAAGCAAGACAGCCTCCAGGGCTTAGGTTAGACTTTATGTTCAGAAAGATTTTCATTCTGAATAAATTGTACATCTGAAAACCATTTAAGAAAGGCAACGAGGTGGGATTTTGCTGATGGTTTGGCAGTATTAATGGGCAATCATTTGCTGTTTGAGGATTGATAAAAGACTACAGAGACTTTCAGCAGGAGTAGCATTTATCTTCCCTGAGCTCAAGCATGTGAAAGTCAGTGGGGAGAGTCACCCTCCACACCATTTATTTAACACACATCTTAGGGTAGATTAGTGGCTCTGTGGACATGCTTCCTCTCTCCCCAGACAGAACACAGACAAGGCCCAGACACTGTAGCTAACTTTTAGCAAGCTAATCCCTACTCTCAGGGGGAAATCCAAATTCACCATTATCACTTAATGAGTGTCCAGTGAAGCCATATGAAATGGGCTTATTGTCTGTGTCTCTCCCTCGTGGAGGTTTTATCCAGAAGACAAACCAACTGGCACTAATTAGCACATCCAGCAGTAATTTCAGCAAAATGCTGAGGACTGAATGGATCTGGGGGATGAGCTGGCCTTACCTTCACCTGCTCTTTCAGAGAGGAATGGAGTTGCAAAGATGGGGAAGCTTTGTGGTATTACTGTATGTCTCCTGTGATTATACACTGAAGCTTAGTCTAAGAGCTTTGCCTGCAATACCTTGTGCAAACTTTGACACTGAAGTAAATAAATGCTAAAGCTGTGACCTGTGCTATTGTGGCAGCCGGTGACCAGGATGCTCCCTTTTGCATTTCAGACTCCGCTTTACAGCACCTTGCAGACCTAAGGAAATTAGACATATCATGTAACAAAGAGATTGGTGGTGGCTTTAAAGACTCAACAGCTCATTTGGCCAGCTTGAAAAATCTCACAGTCCTTGATCTCCACCAGTGCTGTGTAACAGAAGAGGACATGACCGTTTTGTGTAAGAACATGTTGAGGAAATCTATCAAGAATCTAGGTTTTGACTTCTGAAAACACTCAAAGGCGTAAGAGATTCAGCCTAACCTAGTGAGCCAGATTATTTTTCTGTGTGCATTATCACAACATCTTGACATTGTTTTTTTTACTCTTTAGAACAATAACAAGAAAATCCCATGACTCAAAGCCTGTACTGCCTACATCTTATTTTCCATGATAAAGAAGATAATTTGAAAAACTACTGCTGAAGCACTGGGAAATACTGACTATTAGTAAAAGCAATAATAATTTATTTTTAATTTATTGACTAATAGAGAATAATAGCATTAACACAAAGGAGTTTCAGTTAGCAGCAAAGACATTTAGAAATAACCCCCATTTCATTTAATGTTAAATTCCCTACTTCACCTAGAAAATTTCAACAGGAAGCTGTGTTCTGACAACCTTCCACACAGTATGTAATACATAATTTCTTAAACATTCCTACTGAAAATAACAAGGCTATTTATGGACTACAACATTACTCACCATAAATTTGAGTGTCAGAATTTGGCCTTGACTTTTGGATTGATGTATAAAGAAAAGTAATTATGTCAAGCAAATACACAACTACATATTTGTTTTGGATTGATGACTGTCTAATAAATATTTCATGTTTTCACAGCCCAGGTGATACCTTTACTTTCCAGTCTTCAAGAGCTGAATTTATCCTCAAATAAAAATGTAGGCATCTCATCTGGACCTCTTCTGGGCAGGCTCAGGTTTTTACCAAAGTTGAAATCTGTGGCCATCAGCAATTGTGGTTTAGGCAAAGAGTCGTTTTCATCACTAGGTAGGAATATTTTTTTAAAGAGTGTCTATTCTCTGTGTATCCTTGTGGGATAAGAACTTCATTCTCCATTGGCTGAACTCCAGAGATCATGGCTACATTATACCACAGGTCCCAGCTGAAAAAGCCTGTGATGAAACCAGTGCTTCATGGGACCCAGCTGCAAGGGAAGATCATTGTGTGTCTTCCCCCATTATACCTGACTGGATGAAGTCCTTTTAGTCCTTTGTCTGATAGCGAGCTTTTGTATACTGCCTAATTTGGGAAGAGAAAGGAAAATATAATTTTATATTATGCTGTAATTATAGTTTGGTTGTAACACTGCATTTCCAGTTTAGTGGGGTAAAGTTCTGACTGAAGGTTTTTCACCTCACTGCTGGTGAAAGTTTCAGTAGAAATTCTCTGGAATAGAATTAAGCATGGGGCAGTGGAAGAACTGAAGCAATGGCTGCATTAGTGGAAAAGAGACTGCATAGCTATGAAGTCCAATCTAACGTGGGACATGTAAATTCAGCCTCTTTTGCCTACTTATTGCAAATCCTAGTGGATTAGTGGCTACACTGTACTTTTGATAGGTGTTCCATATGGCACATGAAATCTAAGTACCCCTAAGAGGGATCAGTTAGTTACCACAAAATACACTTAAATTTTGTACTGTTTACTAGTGACATTGAAACCTGTAGTAAAACTTGACTGCCTTCAGCAGAAGCAGTAGCAAGCTAAATTGGTCTGAGGTCCTTGCAGGAAAAGTACTATATTTATATCATTACAATTATGTAAGAGTGACATCATGGAAATTGGTGTTGTCAAAAGATACAGAGCATTTCACCTTGCATGGTGAGTTCACAGCAGGAATTTGCTGTCTTTAAATTGATATAAAATGGTTTAAAAACAAGCTGTTAAGTTAAATTGGCTTCACAGGGACAAGGTCAACCCAATAACATAAACAGAAAGACAAGAAACCCCTCCACAGAGTTCTTAAGGATTCTGTAGGCAGGCCCTTCTTATATTCTTTTTTCTGACTTTTATTAGGATGAAATAAGTCATTCTCAGCACAAGTAGGCGGCCTGTTAGAAGCCTATTTACAGGTGAATTGCTGGTGAGTTGTCTATTGAAGCCGTGTTGTTTTCTCTCAGTAAGCAGAAGTTGCTGGTCTTAATCTTTTCAGCTGAGGCTGCCCTTCACCTTCCTGAACTGGAGATATTAGACCTTTCCTGGAATAAGTGCGTTGGTGGGAACCTAAAGCTGCTTTTGGGAGCACTAAAGCTTGCAATGGAGATTCAAGTGTTAAGACTGAGCAGCTGTAACTTGGTGGATGAAGATTTGGCACTTCTAAGTACGTATAACATGGTATTTACTAGTAGTCAAGGAGCCAGGGCATTTAGACCACAATTCAGAAGGGACTTGTTCTATGGGCTGAGCATGTTTTTGCATAAATCAAATGAAAAGATGGAAAATGCAGCAGTATTTTACCCAGAAAGGGTTTTCATTTTACTGAAGTCTGGCTGTCTTGTACATGCACAGTGCAAAAGCTGAAAAGTATAAAATACAAAGACTCTTTTAGTAGTTTTAAGTATTAATACAAAAAGGCAGCACTTGGAAAATGTAGGGTTTGCATCTGGTTTTTATATCAGATATTTAAACTGCATCTGAGGAGTTTTATTTTGTTCAGTTGCTGGCTTTGTGTCCAGTAATTTATAGAAAATGTACATGCTGACAGGCAGTAATACAGGCACTAGTAGCTCTCAGTCCATTATGTGTATTTCAGGATGTCACATTACTGTGGAAGAATCAAATCAGAAATACTTCTGGCCATCTCTTAGCAGCTGCTGAGAAATAGTGGAAAATGGAAACCTGATGATGGAATTAATTCTAGGATCCCTTAAAAACCTGTTTATTTTATAATCATCTTTGTGATTCTGTGGGCCTGACTCATGGGTTTTGAGTGTCTGAGATTGGCAATAGCTGTGTGGCAGTTATTAAGGCCCTGTAATCTGAAGGCTGGTGAGATGAAGCCTGAATATTTGTGACTTTATAAACACTACCCTTGATGGGTGTCTCCTCTGCCTATTGTACATTAAGGATCCCAGTTTGCTTTAGGGTATATTGGGACCATCACCTTCCCACAGTGGCTGTTGTAATCACACAACCTCGCAACCTTGCAACCTCATCTAGTTTTGCTTTCCTCTTTCTAAATCTTAGAATCATAGAATCATAGAATGGTTTGGGTTGGAAGGGGCCTTAATGATCATCTAGTTCCACCCTCCCAGCCACAAGCAGGGACACCTTCCACTAGAGCAGGTTGCTCAAAGCCGCATCCAACCCGACCTTGAACACTTGCCCAGGGATGGGGCATCCAAAACTTCTGTGGGCAACCTGTTCCAGTATCTCACCAGCCTCACAGTAAAGAATTTCTCATGTCTAATCTAAATCTACCCTCTTTAAGTTTAAAGACATTCCCTTTTGTCCTATCATTACATGCCCTTGTAAGAAGTCCTTCTCCAGATTTCTTGTAGGCCCCCTTTAGGTATTGGAAGACTGTTACAAGGTCTCCCCTGAGCCCAGCTATCTCAGCCTGTCTCTATAGCAGAGCTGCTACAGCTCTCTGAACATCTTCATGGCTCTCCTTTCCACTCACTCCAACAGGTCCATGTCCCTCTTGTGCTGGGGCCCCACAGCTGAACACAGGACTCTGGGGGGGTGTCTTACGACAGCTGAGTAGAGTGGGAAAATCCCCTCCATCGACATGCTGGCCCTGCTGCTGGTGATGCAGCCCAGCATACGGTTGGCTTCCTGGCCTGCAAGTACACACTGCTGGGTCATGTTAAGCTTCTCATCAACCAACACGCCCAAGTCCCTCTCCTCAGGGCTGCTTTCAATCCATTTCTGCCCAGCCTGTAGTTGTCTCCCTATAAAGCCTGTCTGCCTGTTTTAATTAGCACTGCATACAATTTCTATCCAACTGACTCAAAGGTTTTCAGGTTGCTGTGCAGTTTTAACCCTATACTTCTGTTTCTTTTGAATTGTCTGTGTACACTCCTTCAGCTGTGATAAAACAGTTTTTCTGACATCAACAGCATGTGATTTAATGTTGCTGAGGAGTTGAATCTTGCTGTTTGACTGCTGAAAAGCCTTAAATAATATGGTATTAAAATACTACTATTCTTACTTATAAGCTTTTAAAGCAATTGTGAGGATGTATTAGTTGCGTTTGTGCCTGTAATTTCTTGCAGCATTGCTGACGCAGGATGGTCACCTAGCCAGATTACAGAAGCTGGATTTGAGTTATAATAACAGCGTATCTGACAAAGGGTGGGTCATGTTCTGTCGAGGCTTAACAGTATTCAAAGAACTCTCAGAGCTGGATGTCAGTCTTCGCCCATCATCCTGCCGTGACTGTGGGACCTGGTTCAGTGAGTTGTTAGCAGCATTGACAAAGCTACCCGCCTTGGCAGAGCTGGGGATGCAAAGATGGGTCCTTTCAGAATTACAAAGGGAACAACTGGAAAGCTTTAATCAAGACCACAAAAGAAACACTCGTTTTGACTGCTGATGGAAGTTCGAGGTTTCTGGAAGGCCTTTCACAAGCAACACATGAACCAAGTATTATGTTTCTCTGACTTAGAAGACAGCCCGGGTTTTAATAATCTCATCTCATAAGAGCTCCTGAAATAGTTCCACAATTATAAAAAACTTACTTAACCTTCTGCATGCACAGATTATTCCATTTAATAACATACTCTCTCAGATTCTCTGGGCCAAGCTCACACTACTATATATGCTTAATCTTTGTGTTGTAAATACCAGTGACTACTGTCAAATGAGCAATGACAATTTCAGATGGACATGCTGCAGGTTTGCCAACAGCAGGAAGTGGCTGGGGTGTTTGCTAATAGTGGCTGGGCAGCGTGAATGTGGCCTCATGTATGTAAGAAAAATATCTGAAAATACTTGAAACCTCCATGTTTTAAATTTTAGTTTCTTCTCCCCCAAAACTTTTGCCTCTTTGTGAATCTATAAAATTGTGAGATTTGGAAAGCATCCCGACAACTCAGGATTATATATTAGTCCAGTAAGGAAAACACATAAGGACCTGCTCTGCCTCTGCTCAGCCCTTGATGCCATCTCATAGTGTAGATGAGTCCTGTGTACAGAATCAACATAAAATCAAGTTGATTGGTGTCTTTGCAGGTCTCAGGGACAATGGAAATGCTGTGGTAGGTTAAGTGAGAGAGATGTCCTGCTACCTTAGGCAAGGAAGTTTGTATACAGGGCAATCCAAAAGCATTCTGGGTAAGGCTATGCAAAGACTTCAGGAAACTTCAGGGATGCCCCTTCTCATCCTGAGCTGTTTCAGACTGCACTTTCTGTATGGACCCTTTAATGACATGCAGCGCAAAAAAAACCCCCAAAAAACAAAAAAAAAAAAAAAGAACCCAACAACAACAAAAAACTAACTTCCAGATATAAGAGTCTGATCTACAGCATATGAAAGCCAGTGGGAGTTCCCACAGTGCCTTCATGCTTCCCACATTCAGGATTAATCCATTAACCTTCACAACACCTTGTGACATAGACAATGTTCTTATACTTACCCTAAAGATGAAGGAAATAAGCAAAGTCTGTTCTTGAGAGCCACAGGGCATCTTCTAGCTAAGAGGACAGCACCCTGCTCTGTAACCAAGAATTGTCAGAAAAAGCACCAACTTGGGATGTGTAAGGGGCTCCTCCTTTTTTTATTTGATAATTTATTTGGCATTTTACTGTACTTGCTTAAACAGAGCCAAATTCTGGCATAGTCACTCGTGTCATGGAGCATGTTAACCCACAAGTGAGCTCAAAGACTGCAGTGGGATTATTCATTGGAAAGGTATTTTAGGAAATAAAGATGTAAGATCTGCCCACTGGGCGAGGAGTCTTAGAGAAATCCCGAGGCAGCTTGAGGGATAAAGTACTGCTGAATTAGCTCTGAGTACATCTACATGCTGCAGCAATCTTGTGGAGGAGAGGCACAAAGTTGCACTTTCCTAACTTGCTAGAACCCCTCTCATGCAGATGTAGATCAATATTCAGTCTGGATGACCCTTCCAACATCAACTTCTGGCTGGTCAGGGTTATAACCAGCAGTTGACCATTGTGCTGATACATCTTGATTGTTTAATCCATAATTTCATATGAGGGTCTCCAAGGACTTCCTGGTTCCAGTTTCAGTTCTACATGAGAAGTGTGCTTGGCTCCCGCAGCTCTTAGAAACATGAGGTGAACTGGAGTATTTTGGTCAGAGGTAGCAGGGAATTGCTGCAGCATGGGATCAGTTATTTTCTACAGAGATCCTCAACTTCTGAAATGAAGCAAAGAGCCCCAGTTTCATACAGGGCTAACAAGAGAGACTGTAAATCAGAAACTTAAGCCAGGAGAGTTATTCCAATGTGGAAGTACCATCGTTTCTGTTTAACAGCAGGACACCAGACTCTTTCCTTGATCACTTGCTTTTCTATGCCTTTCCTCCTCAAATCTGCCTTTAGGCCAACTGGGAAATTGGATGCTTTATCTGCTCTGTGAGAATCTCTGAATCACAGCTTTCCCACTTGAGCCTCTCTCTCTAATTCAGTAAAGCACCTGACCCATGTTTAATATCTGAGATTTGTTGTAATCTTACTGACTGAAGTGGACTTCAGCATTGGGGTTTCTTGCTTTGACATAGTTGGGTCCTCATTCTCAGGTCCAAAGCACAATATGGACTGTTTGCAACCTCACCACTTGCTGTTCATGATCCCCTTTTCGGTCCTTTGCCTTCTCATTAGCCTGTCATATCTATTGTGCCATTAAAAAACTTTTATTAAAGCACTTCTATTAAATGTCTTGTCTATCTGCCAGTCTTCCTGGAGATCTCTTTCTTCCTGTGATTTCCTCCTCCGTAGCCTCTGAATCATTCTTCTCTCTGTTTCTCTTTGCCTTCACTTAGGATGAAAAAAATTTGTAGGACACCTCCAAACAATCAAACCAGCATCAGTTACCTAGTAAAATGGAAAATCAAAACTGAACCATCCCACTTTTCTGCATTCCTAGCTCTCTCCTGCCAGCAGATGTGTTAATGATATTTCGGTATCCATGGATTCAAGAACCAAACAGAAATAAGGTCCATATCCTGGGTACAGATGTTGCCGCAGCATTTAGAGAGCACTACCTGGAGGTGGAGCTCCAGGAAGAGCTGGGTCCCAGTGAGCCTTCCTTCACCACCTCCTTCCCGGTGCCAGCACCTTCTGTAAGGCAACTCCTTCAAGGGGAGAGACAGCTGGACTGCATCTCTGACTAACCAGTTAAGCTGAATAAAGAGGTCTGCTCCAACCCATGTGTGCTTTTCAAATCACAGTGGCGGATCCCAGTCCTTCTCTGTGCTTTATGTATGCTGCAAATGAAACTCTGGAGGGGTTTAAGGAGTCATCGAACAATACAGAATAAAAACTAGAAAAGGGCATCAGATGTGTAGGACAAACAGCTGTAAAGTGCTGTGGGAAGACATGGCCGCGTATAAATTTGGCATACTAGAATTTAGTAAGGGGTATTTGTCATGGTTCTGTTGAATAACAAAAGCGTTATGACATGGAAGAAAACAGAATCATTGCTGAATATTGCATTGTGCAGACTCCCTGCTTTAAAATAAGCCTATTGTACACAGGTGTTTTACAAACTGTCACCAAGCTACCTCAGAGATGAGCTGTGACACTAAGGATTTGGCAGCTTGCAGCCATTCAAAATACTGTTAACTAAAGTCTGTCAAAACATCAGAGAAGAGTTTTGCAGAAGTGTAGGGATACTCTCAAAAGAGCTTTTTACACCTCTGTAAGACAGGATAGAAAGGCAGGTTCCGGTAGAAATGCATGTGTTCTGACTGCCTGGAATCCTCCTCCATATTTTGAAACAAATCAAATGAACCGCAAATGTTAATGGTGTTAAAGGCATTAATAATACTACATCCATTTTTAAATTGCCATCTCCTCTGTTTCAGTTTGTGACAGAATCACAGAATGGTTTGGGTTGGAAGGGACCTTAAAGATCATCCAATTCCAACTCCCCTGCCACAGGCAGGGACACCTTCCACTAGACCAGGTTGCTCAAAGCCTCCTCCAACCTGATTTTGAACACTTCCAGGGATGGCAGCCACAACTTCTATGGGCAACCTGTGCCAGTGCCTCACTACCCTCATAGCTGAGTCTAAGCAAATGCAGTTCTTACTTTCCAGTGTACACAAAAAAAAAAAAGGCTCAAAATAGTGGAAGCAGGTTGGCCAACTGGGATGTTATCTTTATAATTCAACACAAAGGTCAGTGTTTCCACATTCTTGCTTTTTTCTCCCTGCCTGAATACGGTGACGAGTAACGCAGGCTCAGGTGCATACCAGGTGGTACATGCCTTCTCACTGTAGTAAGGAAAGATGGCACTCAGCTGTAATGAAGAACTTAGATTTTGCAAAAGGGAGGTATCAATAAAATATAAATTAAAACAAAGGACCAAATAATTCCTGTATCTGATTGTCATCCAGGGCCAATACTTTCAGGTTTTTCATAGTGCATATTCCGTTAGGAATGTCATCACTTATATAAAAGCAGGAAAGGGATGACCAGCAGCAGATCTGGTGTGGGAACTTCTCCAGGCTGTTAGCAGTTTGAGCAGTCTCATTTCAGTGAGATTCTTCAAACCTGGGGGAAACTTGTGCAGGAGGTTATGAGACAGATCCAGCCCAGCAAGCTTCTGGCAGTGTTGCAGTGTAGGAGGAATGGAGGGTAAGTTATTAAAAGCTATAAGTGGCTTAACTAGGTTTGTCAAAAAGCCTCCCTCTTCTGGGATGACGCTGATTAAATTTTGTACTTTAGATCTATTATTTCTGAATTAGCAATATGAGACAAAGCTCCTTGGGAAAACTTTCAAATCTATTTTTCTGGAGATAAATTTCCTTGGGTTTTGTTTGGTTGGTTTGGTTTTTTGGGTTTTGTTTTTTTTGAGGTTTACTCTTTCTTTAGGCAGACACTGGAGATGACTGTCAGGAAGGCCAAGCAGTTCAATGTGGTAGAGGTATCCACAGATCTGCACTGGAATTTCATGCAAGTTTGTTTTGTAAAGCCTGAGCTGACAAAGGGACTGTAACTTGCTGCAGACTACAAGAGAGGGGATTGTTACTTAAATCTAAGCTCAGAGGAGATTTCATCTCCCCCAGTTCTTTGCATATATCTTGTATGTGATTCTGATCCAAGCAGGGGACCTTCATATGCCTCAGGCAATTTATGTCTCTGCGGATACTTATAATCAGGTTCTTTCCCATATGCAGCTCTTCCAGATATTCTAGACTCAAGATCCCTGGCAAGATTGTTCACAGCTTCTTGTTGGATAAATCATTGTGAAAAATATCCTCTGTGTGACACTTGCGGGAGAAGGAGCTTCATTCTCTGGCTCTTTATTCACTGGTATTTCTTGTGTATCATCCTCAAAAACAACAGAATCAGCTTTGGGACAGTGACTGCCTCCTGCACTGGCCTCTTGGCTCTGCTGAGACTCAGCCATCTCTGCCCCATATTTGTAATTCCAGAAGATTAAAAAAAGAAAAATCAACAGTACTCAGGGACCTTCCTGTGCTAAATAAGTACTGGCAGAATTCAGCATTTAGGGACTGGTTCTAGTCTCAAACTGTGTCCCTGCAAGAAGCTACTTGTGTTCATTGATCAAATCCTGCAGTAAATACAGCTGGTCCGTATCTTTGAATCCCAGCCTGTGAGAAATATAGGAAATGTCCTCAAAGAATCAGGTCAGACTCAATAGCAAAGCTAAACGTTTTCACAAAAACAGGTGCCTCAATGAGCAGAGCACACCTTGTTACAGCCTTCTTTTTAATCCTTACTCCCAACCGCAAAGTCCCTCCCTTGTTTCCCTACTGGCTGGGTACTTAAAGGTTTACAGCCTATCCGAAGTGCCTGAATTACTCGTCAAGTCCTGCTGTTGTTTGCATTTCCCACTACTCTACGTCAGGGGACTCTTCTTGTTTCAAGTATGAAGCCTTGTTGTAGCCTCTTTATTGCTCTGACTACAATGAGTTTTGGCTGAAATTTCCCATCTATGTGCCAGCTTCCCCTTTGTCTTTTATAATAATGCAAGCTATACTTAAAAGGCTTTAAAACAAACACAGTGGTATTTCTTACAAGTGCACTCAGTAGTGTCCCAACAGCCAAATTCAGAGAGTGAACTTGTGAAGTCAAGGGAGCTGGACAAACAATCTCCTTGAGTCTTGAAGGGCCATATTTACAAACGCTGACATATTTCTTCAGCTCTGCTGATGGTAAAACTGGAAAAGTCCTACTGGAGAAAGGTGGCACCTTCTTCTGTGACAGTGGTTTCTGAACCAGAGAGATGCCGGGGGATCTGATACTTGACAATCCTGGAAGTTGTACTGTTGCCAATAGCAAAAGAGCAAGAGGTGGGAAGGGAGAGACCCGATGTCTGGATAGAAGAAGTCTGTCAGCTGGCATTCAAGGAATGACAGGAGAAAATAGAGGTCAAGAGGCAGCTGACAGTCATCTCCTGCTTAATACCCTTTTCTCTGCTGCTGTAGCCATTCTGGGAGGACATCATGTTTTCAGAGATGAATGGTTTCCAGGTGCCACCAAGATGAGAAGGAAGAACTGAGCAACCACCATGGGGGGAGACCCATGCTGGGCTTCCTAGTCCAATTCAGATGTTGCACAAGGGTATTTTCTTCTTTATTGGCTCCAAGTTCAGTGCTTGGGTGTGAGCTCTGCACACTGTGGGACAGGAGAGTGTGCAATCCTAGCTTACTCTCTGCTGCATACAAGGGCTGTAGTGAAGTCACTAGAAGGATTTATTTGGTGGAAAGGACCAGCACAGACACCTTTGAAGTAACTGCTAATCCATGCAACCACGGAAATTTTTGCAAAGGCTCCTTGGAGACTGAGGGCAGATGGCTGAGTAAATACTCTGGGGTGAGTTGATGAAGCTCCCTTCCTTGCAGGGGCTGGGCACCGCACCTGCGGCCACTCTCCACAGTGGGGAGAGGAAGGGTGGTGATGGGGTGTCATGCCAGGGCCCTGAACTGAGTCTGACTGCCTTTGCCAGCTCCCTCTTGGAGGGTCTGTGACACCCTCCTTGGAAACAGGCTTCGTTACCACTGTTAAGGTTGGGCAGCCTGGCTTGCCCGCGGGGCAGAGCTCGCTTGTGGGCTGGTCACCGTGGGTTGGCACAGGGAGAGGGCGCTGGTGTGAATCGCTCAGGTAGGCCTGCGGAGGTCGGGGCTCGCTGCTTTGCAGGGGGCAAAGGTGCTGCCTGTATGAATACTAATTCTGTTATCTCGGATTCCTTGGGATGGCTTAGGAAACACATCCACAAATCCGCATTTTTTCCTGGCTCTTTTTTTTGTCTGTTTGAATCTGTTATTCATGTGCTGCATACCAGCAATTGTAACCCTTTTCAGACCAAGCCCAGTTTTATTGTTATGCAAAGCCCAGCACAACAGCGGTTGGGTCTATGGTGATGTTGCTAGGCTGCAATAAGGATGCAGTAACGCTTTGTTTTGTTTTCCAGCAGGTCATGTCAGTTTATCCAGATCTTCACCGGCGCTATGTGCAGGCCTGCCAAAACTTGGGCCAACCTGAAAACCCTTTCCTTGCTCATGTGCTTCAAGAAGCTGATAAAAATGATGAAATGTAAGGACACAACGAACAGTGTGTTTCCGATGCTTCTGAAAGTCTTAAGATAGCAGGACAAGGAGTTGAACAGGGAGAAAGTTCATGCAGTTTCAGGTTGAAACACAAATCATATATAACATTTACTGCTGAAGTTCTGGTTTGACTCATCTTGACATCATCTTGGCAGAAGTTTGTAGCTATATATCCCTTCTGGGCAGCTTTACAAGCAGTGAAATCAAAAAAAGTGAAAAATGTACTGGATGGTGCCTTTGTGTCCCTTAAAGAAGCCAAACCCAGTCTCTAGTTATTCTAACCTCCCTTCCTTTTGTCTCACTCCTGTTTAAAAAGCCTCAGCTGCATACAGTTAGCTTCCAGCTGGTAATGCTTCCCTAAAATGTCTCTGAATCCTGCCAAGTTATTAACTACCCAAATTCTCACTCATTATGTGTCTAAATAGGGCTTCCTCTCATGGATGCTCCTGAGGTCAAAGTTAATTATCCTTTGTAGAGAAAACCTGAGAAAATACAGCATGGTGAGGTGGATTGTGTTAGGTTTTGTTCCTGAGGGCAGGATAGGGTAAATAAAGGAAAAGGAACAAGTAAATAGAAGATCCTGAGGTAATCTCCAGGATAGTCTTTATTTCCACCTGCCTTCCCCTCATATTGCTTCTTCCTGCTTTTTGTGCATGTGTGCTAAGCAGCTGTGCAGTGTCTTCAGATTATCAGAAAGGACAGTGCTGAAGTACAGCTTGAATCACATTGTCTGCCATGGCATTATCGAAGGTCGCGGCAGCAGCTAACTGCATGAAACACATCAGCGAGGGCAAGCCTGGATACACTTCATATCTGGAGAGAGAATTCATTTATCTGTAGCACTTCTCCCCATGTGCTTAAATTTTTATGTTTCAGCATATGGACAAAAGGGTTCACATTAAAAATATCTGGAAATAGTCATCTAGTGCCCGTGCAGAGAGTTACAGATGACGATCTTCAAGTTCTTGTCTCTGTCCTACGTATGGCTGCGTTTGTCACAGGTAAGCTTTTTTAATATATGTTTAAACATTGCTGTGCTAATACAAGAAAACTTAAGCAGTCTGGGTTGGTTTGGTTTTGTTGGTTTGGTTGGTTTTTTTTTTTCAGAGATCAGTTAATTGTAGATATGCATCTGTCACATTCTTCATTCATCTTTTTCAGGTTTGGATCTTAGGTATAATGTATTGACTGATGCTGGAGCAAAGACCATGGCAACATTCCTCCAGGTGCCAAAGTGATGCTTCTCTTTCAGCAACTTGTAATTTATTTGGCTATGATAATATTTGTATGTGCTGTATTGGAGACAAGAATGCAATTTTTTGGTAAAATGCCAGTACTTTTTACTTTCATATCCAAATCCATCCTACTCAAATCTCAGACTGTATTCTCTAGAGAGATTTTTCATTTCTAGTAGAACAAGCACCCTTGGACATCTGGCTAAGGTGTCCAGAAGAAAGAACAGTTGAATAAACTGTGGGGCTTTTAGGCTTACAGTTCAGTTTAACAAAGGATGTAATGGAAGTGTCAAATGTCCCAGGGCCTTTGTTTTAGATACTTATCACCTCTGTTAGCCCTTTTTGTAAGTCTAAACACAGGAAACTTTAATGCTGCCTTTTTGTCATTATAAGCACCCGAATAGAGACGGAAAATGGTGAGTTACCACTCGGTGCCTGTGTTCCTGGAGCTCAGGGTGTGCCATGAAGTTTGCAAAGTGCCTGAAGGTCTGCATCTGAGCTTGACCGCCTGCCTTGTTTGGTTATGCTCAGCGCTTGTGTTGGCAAGTGATTTTTGTAAGCGCCCTGAGGACATGTTTTTACATGCTACATGTTTTTCTGCCTTTTCCTCATCATCTGATGCACTTTGGCATTCTTTAACTACTTCTCCACATCAGGGGCTGTCTGAAGTGCAGTAAAGGTCAGAAGTTTTAAGTACATGTGTGATGCATATCCTCTTTGAAAACTGCAGGCTTGCTCTGGAAAGGAGTCTGATTGCTTTCTGATTTGTTTGTTTCTCAGGAAAACTCCTCTCTGCGGTACCTGAACCTGATGTTTAATAATATTGGCAAAAGTGGAGCAGAGCTGATAGCAAAAGCGCTCCATGTGAGTATTTGCCTGGCAGGTTTAAACAATGGTATCTCGTTTGGTATTTTTGCTTTTGATGAACTGTACTAGCTATCCTGCCAACATCAGAGCTGGCTGAAGGGGCCCTCTGTCTTTAGTCCATTCAGTGCTTCACTGTATCACAGGGACTGCTTGTTTTCTCAAGGCAAACTTCAGAAATCAGGTTTCACACGAGAGAGTTGCACTGTGCTGCCATTACACTTAATTATCACAACTATCACAGCTGGATTGTTCCAAGGGAAAAATACTCTGCTATGGAATATACAGTGCCATCAGTTTCTTCCTGTAAAAGAAAAAGAACTGCATTATGTTTACCTGTACCTTGATGTCAATATTTGTCTGGATTCAAGATGTCTCAGGCATGTTTTCAAAACTTTGCCTTGCAGCAGCATCATAAAACCAAGTTTGTTATTTTTAATGTGGTTTCCCAAGGAAATGAGGCTTGTGTGCATGATTTCTTGTGTTTGTGAAATGAGAGCTCTGTCTTCCTCCTTCACAGTCTTTGAACTCTGAACCGATTTCACCTAAATTTGACAGGCCACCAAAGCACTAAGGTTGTACAGTAGATCATATCAGGCTTGCAAGCAGCCCCCAAAGCTCTTTGTGCAGCCCCAGCAGCATTTGCTCGGTTTGCTGAGCAGGCAGGTGGCAGGACCCCTGGGCTGCATGGGTTCCTGCTGCCACTGGGCCAGGCAGGAGGTCCGGGGGTGAAGGTAGACTGTTATTGAGGGAAGGAGATGCTGTAGGGAGGCACTGCTTCAGGTGACAGTGTGGTGGGGACATGTTTAAGGCATCAAACCTGTGTGAAACTGGGCTTCATTAGTTCTGCTGCTCACAGAACTACTTGGTTTGTAATCTCTTCCTCAACCATAATCTCTGGTAAGAAATGATTATAAAGGAAATAAAAATACAGAGCTACTCTGCATTGCATTTTGAGCTTCAACAGTTGAATAGCTGTTTTATATCCGTTGAAATTCTGTGGAGGGTGAGGGGAAAGGTGCTGACTTTTCTAGACCTCTGATCAGAACTTTATATTGCCAGTGACACCTCCAGTCCTGCAAAGACTTTATACATTGGTTTGACTCTACTAAATAGTCCCACTGAAGGTGACTGGCTTCACTGAGCTTTGACTGGTCATGTGCTTTAAAAGACCATGAAAAATAAAGCAAATTATATTCTTGCTTAAAACGCTTACTAGATTTAAATCAGTTTTGATATAATTTACATTTCAGATGCCAATTCAGGCAGATTTATTTAGGCAGGATTATTTTCATGAGTGTGAGATTTGTCAACTTGGGAGAAACAAAAGTTTTCAAATACTCGAGTTTTGCTTCCAGACTCTCATGCATTTCATTCCACTGGGGAAAGCCTGAGCCAACCTCTTAGTCAGTGTTATCACTTAAATATGATTCTTCTGGAGGGTTGTTTTGTCTTTGTGTGACAACCAGCAGGATTCACAGGGGAAAGGACAGTGTTGTTTTTCAGGCCATTTCAAAGGCATTGGTTTTTTTTCTGTCCCTATTTTTATTTTGTTTAGGGGAATGAAACTCTTCTGCATATGAGAATGACTGGGAACAAAATAGGAGAGGAAGGTGGGATGTTCTTTGCTTCAATGCTACAAATTAATTCAACCTTGGAGAAGTTGGATCTTGGAGACTGTGATATAGTGAGTAACCCAGTAAAATTATCAGCAATGACCTAAGTCTTTCAAGGATATTACAAAGGCTCTGCACTGCTTAGTTAGGGGGAAATGCCATCTGTTGACACTGATTTTACATTTTGTGGTAGCAATATATAATATTGCAGTGTGTACTTGGAAAAGCATGTTGCATACACCTGAGAAGTCACAACTGATGATATATATGAGCCACTATGTCCCTGGGAATTCAACTGCTTGGCTTTCACATTTTCTGTGATTTTTTTTCTGCTATTCATTTTTGTTGTGCTGTCCAAGTCCTGTGTAAGTCATGTTGAAGGAAGGACTTCTTATTCCCTGGAGTTTCTTTTCCTTCTGGAAGTATGCAGTGTGCCTGAAAGTAGCCCATTCCCATAGCTCTGTTGCTCCTATCAGGCTTCAATCCCTGAAGGACATAAGCACAACGGTGCTGAACTTACCAGAAAGGCTGCTCAAAATGGGCCCGATTTGATCCTAGATAACGTGGTGTCTCCTGGAGTCAGTGAGCAGGGAGAGTCGGGAGGATAGGAATGGCTCCATGGACCTAACAGAGTTCTTCCTACTCTAGCCAGTGAAAAGCCTGTGGATAGCTTTTAAAAACCTATGTTCATTTCCTGGAATTACAGAATTTGCTCCTAAACTAGAAGGGGGAATACCTCAGGAAGTGTGCAGAGTGTTACGAATACATAAACAAGGGAAGTGTAGTCAGTGTAGGATTTATTTGAAAGCTTAATGTGTTTATGCTTGGTAGGGAGTTAATAGGGTTTAGCATGAAGTGGCTTTGGGTGCAGACCAGCCTAACTGAAAAGTAGCACAAATATAAATTAGTGAGCAAACTAGAAGGAAACAAAAAAAATAAAAATCCAAATTGACCTGTATTCTAGACTGTATTCTTTGTACCACATTATTCACATTTAGTGTGAATTTACCTAGTAGATAAATGTTAGCTAAGACTTTTACCACAGACTTCAGGGAAAACACACAAGCTTCATAAATTAGGAAAACCAAAATAGAGGATCAATTAAATGGATGAGTATCTTTGAGATGCATTATTTTTGCATTTTATTTTCTGAGTTGCCAATCCTAGTCATTTGTACTACTTAGACTAATTCCACTCTATTATTCCATAGGGAGTTGGCACTGGTATTATCAGAAAATACATTGTGTGTCTGTAAGCACTTGCCAACTGCATTTGTATCTCTCCAGAGTGCATGGAGGCAGAAATAACAGTATTTCTAATCTGAGCCCATTTGATGTTTTGATCTTCTGACAATCAATTCTAGGAAGTTGCGATAATTTGTTAGTTTGATTTATACATCAAATAGGTTTTCTCTAAAGAGTTTATTTTTCTTTCCAGGGTTTGCAGTGTCTAATAGCAACAGCATCAGCCTTGAATCAGAACAAATCGGTCAAAGCAATAAACCTAAATCGTCCTGTACTGTTCAGCCAAGAGGTATGTAAGCAGACTGTAGTTTTGGCTCAGAGCGAAGCATAGTAAAGTCAGTACTGATGCCTTTATGTACATCTGAACTGCATGGCTCTCTGTGTTTCCTTACAAAGTGAGGTAAATTGTTGCAGAAATACTCTTTTTCTGTGCCAAGTTTTGTGCAATCAGAGTCTGACCCCGTTTAACTAGAAGGCTAATTGTTAAAAAAATTGCTTCCTTGGTACATACACTTGTGTTAAATCATGAGCTAATGGAAAGGGCTTGATATTGGAGAACCAAGTATTCCTCCTACTGTTACAGCGTGAGAGTTTCATCCATAGTTCAGCGAATGGGGAGAAATGGCGTTCAGCGGGAAACGAGAGGAAGAACAAAAGACTGCTGTTTCTCTCAGCAGTGCAATACCCGCAGCTTAAAGAAGAAAGGCACACTTTAACAATATGCCATAATCACTGGAATGGGTGGTTGTTTTACTATGTGAATTTGAAGCACAAATTTAACTAATGCACCTCATCAATGTAAAACCTACTATGCATTTGTTAGCCAAAAGGAAGACACAATCCTTCCGGAACAATCAAGCACTGAAAAGAGAATCTACAAGTACAGATGTACAGAGCTGTGTGGCTTTTGCTTGCAGGCATGCAGCTTCTGCTCCTTGTTTGTCCTGCTGAAGTCTTGGCTGTAAAGCTGCTTGTAGTGGTGATTTCAGCAGACTGGCAGCAATTCTCGGGTGTTTGTGCTATGGACATTATTTTCCTGCTGGCAGGATAATGAAAATAGACTGTTGTGAAGGCCAGATCTTCCTAAATTCCGACAGTTTAAGCAGATTTTAGTTGTTTCTTTTCTACTAAGACAGGGCTTGATCTACCTAACCCCAGTTTTAGAAGTCAATTTAAAATACAGCTATTGAAAATATAGCCCAGTAAGGGCACTGTCTGTACCTGTGAGATTCTACTAGCCACTGTTCCTACCTTCAACTCTGTAATTTTCTGAGGCCTGTAGGTTGTTCCCTCATTTTTAGCTGTAAATATTCACTCATTATTTTCTTACCAAAACACAGCTACTTCAAAATGAATTTAGTCTTACAATGACAGAAGGTATTTTTTTCCTGCAGCAATCCTATTTCTTTTGAGGAAATAATAGATTAGCATCATAACAAAGTACTTTTAATGTTAGTGAGGACTGACTCAAACATTCAGTTTAAGAGCAATGACTGGAAGGAAAACTAATTAGACATAACGATTCAAACACTGATGCTTTTGATATCTGCAGGGATGTACATAGTACAATCGATGTGCATATATCTTTGTGGTCTTTTATTTTTTTATTTCAGTATAATCCTAATATATTGCTTCCCAGCTATTTTTAATACAATTCACAACAATAGAACACTACTGATGACCAAACTGACAGGCTGAGAGAGTTGGGCTTGCTCAGAGAATAGAAATCTCAGGGGAGACCTTAGAGCAGCCTTCCAGTTCCTAAAGGGAGCCTGCAAAGAAATCTCGAGAGGGGCTTTTTACAAGGCATGAAGAAATACGACAATTGGGGCTGGCTTTAAAGTGACAGAGGGGAGATTTAGATATTTGGAAGAAGTTCTTCACTATGAGGGTGGTGAGTCACTGGCACGGGTTGCCCAGAGAAGCTGTGGCTGCCCCATCCCTGGCAGTGTTCAAGGCCAGGTTGGTCAAGGCTTGGAAAAACCTGTTGTAGTGGAAGGTGTCCCTGCCCACAGCAGGGGGGATGGAACTGGATGAGCTTTAAGGTCCCTTCCAACCCAAACCATTCTATGATTCTATGAAATCTTTCTGGTAGTTGTGAATTTCCCTTTTACTGAAACAAGACTGTATTTTTTCCTAAAGTACAGCTTAATAAAACTCAGTGTGTGTTCATAGGAAGAGACCACAGTTCATCTAGCTCTCATGTTGAAAAATAACTCTTCTCTTGTGGAACTACACTTATGCAAGCATGAAATGAAAAACTTTGGTGTGGAGCGACTGTGTGAGGCTTTGTATGAAAACTGCAGCCTGAGATACCTTGATCTTGCCTGGTAAGAGTTATTAAGTGACACAGCCCTGACTAACATTAGAAACTCATTTTCTTACCACCTTTTTAAGAAAAATGTGTGCATCTCTCTCTTTCAGTAATAAAATAACCAGTGATGGTGTAAAATTTCTTGGAAAACTACTAAAATGGAACCAAACCCTGCAAATCCTAGATCTTAATACAAACCGAATAGAAGATGATGGAGCCATCTACCTGAGTGAGGCCTTGGCTTTGTATAACAGGACTCTTCAGGCGTTAGTATTTACACAACTTTCCCAGAATCTGCAGGTATAAGGAACTTGGGCTTTGCAGTGGCTGAGCTGACATCAAAGCTGTGTGCTTTGATATTGATCAAAATGGAAAAGTCAGGAAGTTCCAAACTTCTTGGTCCATTTTTCCTTCTTGGGGTGAAAAAACCGTGATGGATTGGCTAGGATTCTTTTGCTAAGCATAGGTTTTTCCTCCTATGAGATATACCCCCAGACCTGTGCTGGAAGTGAGCCACAGGTCCTCTTGGAGCTCTGCAGCTGGAGGCCAGACAGGATATACTAATGCATTTTGTGCAGCATAAGAAGCCTGTGTTTGGTAACTGAATGAGCTAAAGGAGTAAAACTTGAGGCCAAGAAATGCTATGCAACCCCACATGCTAATGCCTTATGTTTACTTTCCTGCACTGCCAGGACTACTCTCAACTCACTTTATCTTTCCTTGTACTTGTTGTTTTATTTTTTCATCTTGTATCCACTGCTGTGTGACCTGACATACACCTTTTCTTCTATTCAGGGCTTTTTGGGGCTGATGTTTGGCTTAGCTTGGTAGTAGTTCATCTTACATGTGATTCACAGCTTTTACAGTCATTCTAAGGGGTGTGTGGTAGGGAGAGGCAATTAGATCTTGTTAGTTCTTTTTATATCTTTAAAGCATAGGTCCCTGTGGTGCACTACCAAAACCAAGCAGGAGCTGTACAGCCTTCAGAATTTTAAGATAATAAGATTCCATGCAGGGATAAGCCACTATATTTGTCGATTCTTATCTTCCACACTTAAGAAAATTCTCTATGTTAGCTTCCAAGTGAACCCAAAAGAGCTGTAATCTCTCCATCAGGGTGTATTTTGTAGCTGGCATTAAACCATGCACTGGCAGGATGTAAAAGCTGATCAAAGGCATTACCTGAAGCCATTATTTTTAAGTAGCAGACTGAGGAGGTGGTGGCTGCTAGGTGCTTCTGAAAGCCTTCCAGGTTCACTAATATAAAAATAACTGCCACTGCACAAAGATCAAAGCTTAGCCTGGAGAAATGCCAGGGCTTGGGCTTCAAGGCAGAGGAGAGATGAGACCTGGCCACCATGCAGTCAGTCACTTAGATTGAAGAGCTAAGTAGTGAACAACCTGTTCTGCCTGCACCAGTCATGGAAATTACTTGAGAAATAGTACAAGTCCATAGTCCAAACTGCCTTTAACAACATGGGAAAGATTTTATAGTAGGACTGGTCTTGATACAAATAAATACTTATTAATAACAAATGTAAAATTTCAATATACTTATCAGATATATAATAATATGTAATAATAAAATATAAAATAAGAATAAATCATAGTTAAACTTTCAGTTTTGACCAAGAGATGGGAATTCTGTGGTTTAGTACACATTTGCACAACTATTTTCTCTGGCTTAGGTTGTCAGTAGTAAGCAACAATATAAGTGGCAAAGGACTTGTAGCTCTTTCAGATGCAATGAAAACAAACACAGAACTTTCCTGTATTTACATCTGGGGGAACAAATTTGATGAAGCCACCTGTATGGTAAGTGCTTGCTTCTGAACTCTTCTAAGAGGGTTGGAGTTTGTTTGTCCTAGTTCATGTTTACAGTCATTGTGAAAACTACAGTAATTAGTGAGCAAGATACTTGATTAACTATGGGGTTTATTTAAATAATTATAATATGGTGGTGCTGTAGTGAGACTCACTGGACATCAGCATACTGAAATAATTAAGTACTCTCCTGTTGTGTGTTATCTTCTAAAGACTTCGCTGCAAACAAAGGAGAATAGTCTATGTCTCATTTTTGGTTTTACTCATTTCAGGCATTTTCAGAATTAATTCAGATGGGCCGCCTGAAACTTAATCGCACAGACGTGGAGCCTTATGAAGTGGATGGGCACATTTACCTTGCAGAGCTCTCCCATGGCTTGCAGAAGCATTACTACGGGACACCAAGTTATTGGGCGGTGACAAAAAAGGATGCTAATGCCAGTCAGGCAATTGCAGCTGTTTGAGAATACTTGTGAGGTAGCAGCTCAAAGCATTCGGTATGCTTGAGCTTTTCCTATCTGGTTTCTAGTAAAGAAGACTGTATCAATATCAGACTTGCTGCATGTTGTTTCTTCAGGGTCTTTAGTCTGGAAAGAATCTAAACCTGCTCAAAATGACATTAGAGATAAAATATTGAACCAATGATTTTAAAATTTGTTGATAACAGCCAATGTATTAAGAGCCTATTAATATGAAAGTGTTATTTCTCCTGCAATCATTTCTGTTGCACATGATCTTGTCTTACCATGACTAGCTGTAGTTCCAGAGTTCCTAGGTGAGAAATTTAGTGAAATGACATGCTCAAAGGAAAACATTTTCACCACAGCAGTGCACCAAGCGTGACATTAGGTATCATTAACAGTAATGGAGAGTAAACCAGTCACTGCCCAGAGGCATGTGAAGGGCTTAGACTGTGGCAGTGCAGAGGCATGAAGTGAATTCTCAGCAGCTGAACTACTCTGCTGTATTTAGATGACCTTCTCAGACCAGGATTTTGATCAAATGCTTCTTATTTAGAAAAGATGCAGAGGCTGGATCAGAGCAGTCACAGAGCATCTGAGTGGAGTGTCCTGACCATCGGGCTTGCTGCAGGTGAAGAGCTATTGTTGCCCTTC
This sequence comes from Psittacus erithacus, assembly GCA_009867235.2. Taxonomy (NCBI): domain Eukaryota; kingdom Metazoa; phylum Chordata; class Aves; order Psittaciformes; family Psittacidae; genus Psittacus; species Psittacus erithacus. The sequence continues at coordinate 17,717 of WYDI02037595.1, read as the reverse complement.
CTGGGCTGTGATCTCTGCAGTTGGGTTTTTATATAGCTGGGAGAGCCCATATGTAAAGTTACTGCATCTCTGCAGGTTGGAGTACAGCCAGGCCGATCAAGCTGACAAAAACTTACACCCAGGACTGCTGCTGGGCAGCAACTTTACTTGATAGCAAATCAGATATACTGCAGAACAAGATTCCTGCTGAAACAGGAAGGTTTGGGTAAATCCGTTGCTACTGTGCTCTACATACGCTCTCCTTTTACTTAGTAATGGTGCTTTTGATCTCTTTTCAAGAATAACCTTTTTTTTTAACCCAAGTTAAATTAATCATTAAGCCACTATAATGCTGGGACTTTAAAGCTGGTATGTTGATTAGCTCGCAACTTGTACTTGTTCCTTGTACAACAAATGATAAACACCCACCAACCTTGGTGTCATTTCTTCCTGTCTCTTAAAAACTGATTAAGAAGTAGCTATGTGGCAACTCTTATGTACAAATAAAGACAACATATGCATACAATGGTAGTTAAACATTGTTTAATGATTTGGGTACAGACTTTATAGAATTTTGGGAATCACTCAGCTTGTTTCCTTCTTCCACCCACTCTGCTCATACCTGTAGAAGTCACTAGATCTATGCTTCTAAACAGAAAAACCTCACCATGTAGAACAGCAGAGGTTTGCTTAAAGGCTACTAGTGCATTCTTCTGTGTGTCTAAATGTGGCTGTTAGAAATTAGTGTGAAGTAACAGAATAATCTGTGAATATATATGCACACAGGCAAAAGACCTATGAGATTAAAGTATGAGGGGGAAAAAGATAAAGTAATTTCAACAATGACACCTGGCAGCAGTGATGTTCCAATTCTGCATCACAGTGGTAGTGTAGAATCAGGGATGTATGAATACCCCTTACCAATCTGCAGTGACCAAGGTGGTGCTGATAGCTGCTGTGTACGGAGGTGTTCTGTTGTTTGGTGGGGTTTTTTCATTCCTCCCACCCCAATCACAAATGAGCCAGGCTCTGTTGCTCCAAAAAGCACTTAATATCATAAGAGGACTTAAGAGGTAAGCCCCCAGAGCAGGTGTGTTTGTTCCATGTACCTGCACAGGGTCCTCCTAATTTGTACTTGTCTTGTTAAGCAGAAAGCCCACACATCACCCTGAAAACCCTGTTCTAGACAGAAGCTTATAGTTTAACTGTGGTTAAACAGGAAAAACGGAGCAATGAGAACAAAAACTGAGGATACACTGAATGTGATTGTTTGAGAACAAGCTGCATGCTATGAAAATTTCTAAGTTTTAAAATAATTGGATAAGACTGTATTATCAAAGTTGGTGTTTTCCTGAGCACTGCTGCACTGGAGGTCTGCAGGTTACATTCCGATAAAGAGAGTACTTTCCATACTGAGACACTCAGTCAGATTTCCAGCCAGAAAGGCCACTGCAACATTCAGATCAAGGTAACTTTTTTCCACACATCTTTCTTTCTCTTGTATTTGTAAAAGTATTTGTACTGTCTCTGAACCATTGGTTTAATAGCAAGATGTGTAAGAGCACTCTGCACTATTGACAATATCCATGAAACTAGCTAACGTTACAGTTTACTTTGATACTCCTTTGCAAGAAAGGGCTGCAGAGTAATTCCAACTGAATCTTGTATAAGCAGCTTCCTGCACACTAAAATAATTATTTGTGCAAAACCCTGTATTGCTTAGAGGCCTATGCCAGAGACATTTACTGCTTTCCTTTCTGTGAAAACCAAACCTTGAAATTCTTAGAAGATGCCTCTTGTGTTCTTCAGACTTAAGAGAATTTTTTGCCATGTTATTCTGAGCAAGTTATTCTAGCAAGCATAATCCTGCTCAGTTAACCATTGCTTTAGCTTCTGTAGCTTGTGGAAAGGCAGCATTTTTGCCCTAGTTTAAAAGGAAGGAAAATGACTGACCCCGTAAGCCAGTGGTACAATGCAGGTCCCCTAAGTCCTGCTGTATGCCCTAGTCACCACACCACCTTCTGTAAAATGAAACAGTCTAGTAAAAATATGTTAAGATACAAATTCTGATACAGAAATTCACTGAATATGTAGTTTAGCAAAAAAAGTACATCTTCAAAGCACTCTGTAAACCCTCCCCCAGACACCTCAAAACAAGTGGAAAAAAATTAACCTAAAAGTCATTATACTGGATTGTATTTAGAATAACATTTATGTTTAATTCAGTTTGAACAGAACCCAGAGTATCTATTATGAGAATTAGGTGTGTAATGTAACAATCCTTGCTGTGTTAGTGTGCTGCAGCGCATATCCTTCTGACAGGGTATTTGATGGTGGTTATGTTAGACTGCTTCCCTCCTCCTTTTGTGCTACCCCCTGCAGTTACAAACAGGAGACACCAGGTGAGGGAAAATTACAAAACAAGTTTATTAAAGTCTAACATAAAACACTTCAGGCTAAATATTTACAACTCCCTCCCTTCCCAGGGGATTATAAAATTGAGAGTTGATATATATACAAATAACAGAGGAAAAACTATATACAGGAAAGATACTTTAAAAATAATTTAACCAAAAAATCAGTTATTAGTCCTTATCTCAACTTAATTCTGCAAGGCTTATCAACAGCTTCTCCAAGATCACAGCCCTGAAATCCTTAACATGGGACTTGTCCACACTTGGAAGAGTTTTTTGAAACACATTATTTCAGAAAAGTAGTCACGCTTTGTGGCCACAGATCAGCAAAACTTTGGAAGTTCAGTGTTATACAAAGAGCCATTCTCACACACATATTCCCAAACAGCCAGTTTGGAGACTTCAAGATGCAGATAACTACTCAGGCAAAACTGGCACTGACTTCAATGCAAAATTGACTGAAACAGTTCTGAAACAACAGTGTGACAAATCATGTAATTTTCTCCAAATTACTGTTAGTGGAATTATTCCAAATCCCTCTTTCCTTTTGCAGGTAGGTCTCGAGGAGATGTCTGCCTAAAAAGATTCCATGCCTTCCCCCATTAATCCCATACAGAAATTACCAATACTGTTATAAAGCTTGTGCCTCCAAAATTAACTCAGAATCCTTAAGCCTAAGAATTAGATGTGCAGCTGATTTCCATGCAACTATTGGCAGAAGGTACAGACCTGCTTCTTCAGGCCCAACCTGAACACACCTACAAACAATTTATATATAATCTATATTCTAGTAAATGAATACAGTTCATAGATATCATACCTCAGCAGCTGAGATATCTTCATGAAAGATGAGGATAAAAACCAAGACTCTCAGATGGGGACTCAAGAGTGCAGGTCTTAAATTATTGCTCCAAGACAAAACTACAAGCCCGTGTATTCTATTAAGAAAGGTTAAAATTGTTGTCTTGTAAAAAATAATGATTATCTACTTGTCTATAAAGAAAACTAAATGACTAATAAAGCAAGTGTTACTGTTACAAGTATCTAAACAAATCCTGTATAAATCTAAACATTGTATTTTTTAAAAAAGTCTGAACTCTACAGTAACAAGATACAATTTTAGAAATATAAAAACAGTCCAAACAAACATTGTTATGGAATGCATTTACTATGTAGGAATGTAAATATTTTTAATATACTTTTCTTTTCCAGAGCTAGTTCTCGCTTGTGGTCATTTATCCTGGATATCTTAATCTTCAGATACTTTTCCTCAGGTAACAGCAGCCTATCATTAGTTTATCTTCCAAAGCTGTTTAAATATGAAATGTGTCAGTTGTATGGTATTGTTCTTTTTCAGTAATTATGTCCATCCCAAGGCTTCTGCTCTTGGAGAGCAAAAGTAAAGAGGAACCTTAGGACAAGCTACACAGGTTGCTTTTTACACTGAGTCAAGATCCTGATCTTTGAGATTCTTCAGTTTCAAATGGCAAAGCTAAGGAATCCTTCAGGTGCATCAACAACAGAAGCTAAAAAAGAAAAGGGGGAGGAAAAGGGAAAATGCCAACAAACAGGAAAAAAAAAATAAAATCAGAGAGCTTTACCCATTGTCCTTTGCCAGCATTACGAAGGACATCGGCTGTTCAGAAATGCTGTAGTGCAGTAAGCAAAGAAAATAAAGGTCAGGCAGGTACAGCAGTAATTGGCTCCAGTGGGCAGAACCAGAGATGCCTGAATTAAGAATGTTCCCAGTGAACATGGCTGTACTCCTTGCTGTCCATGGTGGACTTTATCAGCAAATTTGCCATATATAAAACATAAAATATGGTCAAGAAGCAGAGTTTTAAACTTGCCACACACTAAAATGATCAACACAAAGAAGCAAAAAGTCTGTTACTTTACAGGTACAAATATGTAGGAAGAGAAAAAAAAAATTCTATAGTCATGCTCAGGAGTCAAGGAACCATTTGCAGAATATTTAAATGAAATCCTCCAAAAATTTTTTCACAAGTCTGTTTAATTAAGGTGCAGATTAATTATTACTCCACGTAGAACAGTTAAGAGGTATGTCCTGTGCTCTTCTATTTATCAGTGTCTGGATACAAGGCATCAGTGGAAATAAAATGCTAGCACCAAGTAAATAACCAACAAACAGTATCTATAAATGCATTGCTGGTACAGTATTTATGACTGTTTTCTTACTATTTGATGATTACTTAAATAACGCTTACATTCTGTTAATGGCGCAAACTGGCAAAAGGGAGTATAAAAGAACCCCTTTTGTCAACTAGTGTGTAGCTAATGACCCTAGCAAGACACTGGAAATGTTGCTCTTTAAAAATGTATTTTGCTAGTAATCAAACATACCTTCACACAGGTCTTGCTAGATACCAGTTTTGTGCAGTTATTGCGGACAAGTGACATGAGAGAAAAAGCCACACATAAATACTTCAATTAAACCAAATCAGTCATACTCTTACAAAGCCTTGCCTATAAGAATAGCCATCTGCTCTTTTGTATTCTTCCTTAATGTCCCCTCATGTAGCGTTCACTTCTTGTTTTCACAGTGAAGGACAGGATTTCTTTCTTTCCTCGTTTGTACCTAGTGCCTAGCACAAGAAGCAGCACTACCGTAAAAAAAAAAAGGATTGTGAGGCTATGATTCACACCACACCAATTAAATCAATGCACCTTTTTGTCTCATCTACAACATGCATGTTCCAAACTCTCCTTTTGAGCAAATGTGGTCATTTGTGCCAAACCTAGCATGTTTCAGGGATGTGAAAAAGAAACCCAGGACAAGATACACCAATGCTGGATTCACTCAGAAGGAAAAAAAAAAATACAAGTGACTTGTTGGAAAGAATACCCAACACCCAGCAGTATCTGTGCCATCACAGCCCCCGGACTTACCGCACTTGAGAAAAAAAATAACCCTTTACTTGCCTTCTCAGGAAAATATACACAAAACTTTCTTTCCCTTTGCTTAGGCTTCAACTGACAGTTGTAATTCTTTGGGAGCACCGCACCAGCCTGCCTTCCAGCAGGCACCACTGTATCACTTGGAATGCAGGAGTACAAGCTTGCTAGTGTATTTGAATCATGATTTTTCCCCTTACACCTCTGGGTTAATATTCCTAAATTAGCAAATATGGCTTAAAATGTCTGCTCTCAAGTGACACCATGACATATCAGATCAGCAGGAACATGGGAGGAGATCTCCAAAATACATCAACATATTTAACAGAGGATTCTTAAGGCAGGTGTTGCTGGAAAGGAATCGTCTTGTGGAAATCGATGTTAATTGCAAATAGAAAATTGATTGTAGATTAGCATAATTCAACAAAAAATGTCAGACAGCACTGCACAATGGAAATGCCTTACAAGTGTCTTTACACAGAGGGGAAAAAAAGAACAAGTCCAATTCAAAAAGCGTGACTGCTTGCTCGATTATGTTCATCTTACCAAACGTGCGCAAGTTCACTACCAAATTACCTTGTTGCCTCTGTACTGCACTGTCAGTACAACTGCTGCAAGAAAATAAACTGAGGTTCTGAATATCCAGTCACAGCAGATCTTAGTAATGTTTCTGATGAAGGAGACTGACTACCCGTCACAGGAAGCAGCATCTGATGGTCTTCACTCCCAATGGGAAGAGGAAGTGCTACAGACATCTCAGAGGGTTTCACATCTATGGACTCCGATAAGGGACTTTTCTGACTCTGAATGGATTCTTGTTCATTGAAAGAGTTATCAAGTGCATTAGAATCAGGGGGAGTTTCTGATCCTGGGGGAAAAAAAAAAAAAGAAAGAAATGTTCAAAAGCTCCTGCGCAAATTACCTTTGAAATGACCATCAAAACAAACACATGGTATGTCAAAGACTGCCAGGGCAGATGGGCTATCAGTGCTTCGATGTGCTGCCAAGCTAGAACGAGCTGTAAATACAAGGTAAGCACTGAGAATCACCACCTTTGCTGCTTGTAGCATGACAACGAGAGGAATGGTGCATTCCAACTTCATCTCTACTTAACATGGTGCAGAAGATAACAAATCCTTAACATCATAAAGGAGCTTTGGAAAAAAAATGTAATTATGAAGACTTCCTTGAGATTTTCCAGCCCCAAAAATCTAAGACACGCAGCCACATCCAAACAGCCTCTTAATGTGAGACAGCAATGTGCAATACATCACTTATCCATAAACTTCTTCAGAAGAAAGTGTTTATTAAAGCCATTCCAGCCAGACCCATTGCAGTTTTTATCCAGTCACTTGAGAAAGGGTTTTCTGTTCCTAACTGAAATCACTCTGAAAGAATTCCTCACTGCCTCTCTGTTTGAAGGCATTGGCTAGTTGACCTGTCCTCTACCAAAGTGCACCCTGAAGCCTGTTATTTCAGCAACGAAGCACTCCTGTCTGCCCTCTGTCTCTCCATGAGAGCAGACATGACTTGTCAACTCCCCCAGCTCACACCCTGAGGCTCTGCCAGGCTCACCACTGCTCTCATCTCACCCTTGCTTCCACTGGTTTCCTGCTGCACAGGGGCCTTCCTAAATGGAGCTTCTCAAGCTTTTGACATTTAAAGCTACCTCTGCAAATAACTCCTGTTTTCTCATCCTCTTCCTCCCAATCCAGATCTACACAGATATCCATTACTCCTTTTTCCCTATGACAGAGCCAAGGGAATTATGGCTAACACACTTGGGGATGGACAGATAACAAGGTACACAGAACCAGCGCTGAACACAGCTGGCTCAACGTCTCCACTTTGTACCATAGGCAAGTAATGTATGTCAAATTCCTTCCTAATGAAAATCTTGTCTCTAGAACAGGAATGGGATGTATTTGAGGAGACTTTCTAGAGCACTATTTGCAGCTGGGAACATTTTGCCAACTATTGTCTTATGTGTTTGCTAATTCAGCTCAGACTTGGATTAACATTGCATATATAAAAAAATCACCCTTAAAAAAAAGATAATTTGTGCCTTCAAGATGTAAAGTAATTCCTGTAACCAGTATGCCTTGTTCACCTCAGTCATTGCCCTTGTAAAGACACACTCCCCTGACATGTTCAGAAGAGGTAAACGATTTCCCACAATTCAGACTATGCCTTGAGGTGGAAAGTTCTCACAAGTTATTAGGACAAGAAAGTAAATATTCATGCATAGAAATTCCTGTCAGCAGCAATCCACTTCTATGTTGCTCAACATGTGTTTGTTACAGCAATGCAAATGCTTGAAAATTTGTCTTGAATCTACTTGAAGGCAGGTGCTTTATGCTTTAAAAGGTTTGGGTACCTCTAAAGTGGATGCTTTTGGCTCTAAGGAGAGCTACTATCCAAAAGTCATTCCAAAAATAATTTATGTTCTGATTTTGGGCCTGGATGAGAGAAAAAAAAAAAAAAGAAAAAATAGAAATAGTTATTCATCCCTGAAGACAAGATAGTTGATGTCACGTCTTAATGCTTCCTTGCAAGGAACATACCTGTGTGAACTTTTGTTTTGTGCTTCTTAAGATTTTTTATATCTGTGTAAGAATTCCCACACATTTCACAGATAAATGGTCTTTCACCTGAAAAATAATAATTGGTTTGGCAGTTAGAACAATCAAAAATTGAAAACAAACACAGTGAGAAATGTAGGACAATGGATTCCAAGCTTGTATTTTAAACGACAAATCTGTTATTCTGACTGTGTGTCTATTCAGAAGAAAACTGTTTCCAGAATAGATTAAAACAAAGCAATAGACCCCAAACGTCAGAAGTAAAGCCATGATCATACATCAACTACACTGTTACACAGATCTCAGTCTGAAAAAGGCAATTAAAAAAATGCACAAGTATTTTCTTTAAATTATGTTAACACAGAGATACATAAATTAAGAAACTGCTACTTTCAAGTACGGCACAATATGGTGTATTTTAAAGGCAAAAAAGTAGGATATTATTTATAGTGCAGGAAGCAGCCTGTCTGGCAACTGACCTGTATGGGACCGAAAATGTTTATTGAGCTCTCCAGAGGAAATAAAACTTTTTTCACAAATGCCGCAGATATATGGCTTCTCTCCTGGAGGAAACACCAGTAGTTTATTAGTTCAATATATAAACCAGGATAGACAAAAAGAACAAATCAGAATAAAACAGAGGGAACATCTAATGGGAGAAAAGAGCTCCCTAAATTGGAATCAAAGGGAAAAAACATGAAGAAGGAGCTGGATGACAACTCTGGAGGTTAACTGCAACCTACAGACTTCAAGGTCATTACCTACGTCCAGCTCCTCTGCCAGACACCCTCCGTTACCCAGGCCTGTTGTGGTGCCACTCTGTTTCCCCTTACCTGTGTGTTTTCGGGAATGGGTAATGAGAGAACTGGAGACGGCAAAGGCTTTTCCACAGCTGTCACACACGTAGGGCTTCTCCCCTGTATGGCGACGCACGTGGTAGGTGAGTGTGCTGGCCTGAGCGAACCGCTGGCCGCAGCGATCGCACACATACGGCTTCTCACCACTGTGCTTCCTGCAAATGAACAAAGATGAACATCAGTGATCCTGGGCAGGAAGGAAGCAACACCCGCGACCAACTCACTCTCCTCCATTAGCACTTTACCCCAAAATTCTGTGAACTACAAAAAAGTACCAGCACACATGACATGCACCATGAAAACTCGGCATGTTTTGCATGATAGTGTACTGAAAGATAAAAACGATGATTCCTAACAAGGAAATGTAATTCCTGCTCCTGCCAAAAATGCAAAAAGCCCCATGCAGACAGCAGTGAACTGCAAGAACTGTTCTGTTCCGCTTCCCACCAAGGAACATTCCTCCCTGGTACTGTAAGCAGTTTAAAACAAACCCACATCACTGCCATTAGGATACTAGAGCATAGGATGTCAGATTCATAAATCACAAACTGCTTCCCTCAGGAGCATGTACATAGATGTAATTATTCTGTTCAGAGATGTGAGAGAAGACCAACAAGAAAAGAAATAGAAATGGCCAAATTATGTGGGAGTGTAACTCTTGCTCACACTGGAGTAAAATTATTCTGTTCAAGCAAACACATGGATAAGCATTTGCAAGATCTCACTTTTGCCCACCTGGCATGAATCTTCAGATTGCTTGAAGTCGCAAACTGCAGGTTGCACACATCACATTTGTATGGTTTCTCTTCTCCATGGTGCATCCGACTGTGGAACACTAACTGGCACTTCTGAGCAAAGCCTTTGTCGCAGAGTTCACATTTGTATGGCTTCTCCCCTGGGGAGAAATAAAACCCTTGTGCTCTCTGCATTTGTGTAAGAAAGCTTTCCAGCCCATTACCTGACCAAAGCTCAGGTGTCTGTTCTAATACTTCTTACAAGTAACACCTTGGAACATCTCATAATCAGTCGACTGAAGTAGAATGTGCCAGGAATACAGCGGATAACAGGCTACTTTTTAACACATTACCTTTTGGGAAAAAAGGTAATACTATTTTTTAATAGTGCCATTTTCCCCACATTATTTTCAGACACTGCTACTGCATTTTCAGGCTTTTTACTAGTTCTATCTATTCATGATTCTGAATATTCAAGATGAATGACCAGTGAATCATCTGCCTTTTCTTGCCTGTCAAACAGCAATGGTCCTCACAATACAATCTAGTGCTCCCGAATTTCCCACTGGTATCTGCTGCAGAGTGCTGCAGGTACTTCTCTTGACTACTTGTGTTCTCTTTGTTCTCAGGAGTCTCACAGAATGGACTGCACAATGCTGCAAAGTCTTAGATGACAGTATAAAAGAGCCTATCCCTGCATTACTGTGGCAGTACACAATCAAACCAAGAACTCAACTATTCTTAAGTATACTGTGTACACAAGAACTTCAAAAATAAAAGTATTAGACATCTAGCCTGCCATCTAGCAACTCACACTGTGAAATTCCCTACCTACTCAGGCAAAAATTCCCAGTACAATACTCTCAAAAGCAGAAAACGCGTAACATTCCTACCATGACACTGGCCCTGGATACTGCTCACAAGCTCCGTCTCCCATATGAACTTTGATTAGTCATTGGCTGACAATATCTGAAATTCTCTCCCTTGGTTACAGGAAGAGCACAGCGTTCTGCAGCTGTACCTCAATACATCCTACATCACCTCTTTACAACTTCATGGCTTTGTGGAAAGAGCTCCACTGCTGGCCTCTGCTCAGTTTTCCAAAGGAGAAAAAGAGCAAAAGTAAGTAAGATTTTATCTGATTCACTGTTACTTCAGAATTCTCAATGCTGGCCACAGAAGGAAGAAAACTCCATAAACCAGGTCCCTCCATTGCTCACTGAGCTAAGCATGGCAGCAATGGCCTGAAGAACAAACTGACCCAGTATCAAGTCTTCCATCTCCACGGAAGAATACAAGCACAGCCCTTCTCCCATATGTCCCAGGCTCCAGCAACTTGTTGTTCATAGCCTTTGAAAGTCAGACATGTTGTCTTAACATTTAAGTGTTCACAACTGATTTCTCTTTGATACTTTGTTCAGTAGTTCTTGATACAACACACACTTCTGGGAATTCTTTATTGAATGCAGAGACCATGACACTATCACACATTTCAGCTGCATGTTTTACTAAATAAACCCCCAAATGCTGTAGTACTTCAGCCACCTCCCCTACCTTATATGAATGCCTGTGGGAGAAGTTACCTACTTGTCACAAGATTGCATTTCCCCCACTTTTGTTATCAAATGTGTATCAGAATTTGAAGTTTTAAAAAAGCAACAGAAATCCTGGTATCTAGTACAATGAGTTTTCCACACTCTACTATCACTGGAAAACGAGTTTTTGGCACTCCCTCGCTCTGCAGAGTTAAAGGGCAGCCAGCTCTTCTGAGTCTTTCCAGAAATCAAGATGCTCAGACTAATAAAGTCCCCTGTAGCTATTCAAAGCAGAAACTATGATTTTGTTCTGAGAAATGCTGCAGCGTTTCATGCTACCAGGATATCGGTACTATTTCCATATACATACCAGCAGCAGACATAATTCCTAGAGGAAGAAGTCAGACTGCAAAGATCTTTATAGTCCTGTATTCACAGGCTGTGATTCCAGGTCTCAGAGACAAGGCCAACAGCTTACCTGTGTGAGTCCTTACATGTGTTTTCAACTGATTGCACTGAGTGAATGCCTTCCCACAGAGCTGACACACATACGGTTTCACTCCTTTGTGTATTCTCATGTGGCGGCGGAGGCTACTAGCTTCCGAAAAGACTTTTCCACAGGTGTTACACACTGGTTTAGCTTTGGAGTACTTCTGGTCAAGTTCTTCTGCTGTGCTCTCCAGCTGGTAAGTGGTCTTTTCGCTGGCTACGTTAGACATACAGTGCTCCTTCAGTGCGCAGCCTTGCTGAGGCTTTCCCCGCTTCTGTTTTGCCGCAATAGTCTGAACCAGGATATCCTGCGCTGCCAGCGTTTCACTTTCCACCACCGATGCCAGCTGTAGCTCAGAGTTATCACCACCCTGGGCAGCCTGTTCCGTTATCTGGGTGGCCAGCTTATTTGCATCTAAAAACATCTCAGTGGATGCGTTCTCAGTCACATCATTCTGATACTGTACAGATTTATTCTGTATGCTTTTGGGAGAGCTGAAATTCTTCTTTCGCTTTTTGGTCTGAGGAGATTTCTTTTCCAAAGATGCTTTCTTTGCCTGTGGTTGAACCAACTCTGCAGAAGCAGTGTCTGCTTTCTCCTGGTTATTGTAATCTCGGAGAGTTAGAAGGCAAGTCTGTTGATTCATCTCAACATTTCCAGTGATACTAGATGTCTCTGTAGAAGAGGGATTAGCAATAAAAGCAAAGTCCTCCATCTTAATTTTGCATTTAGTGACCACTTCTTCCACTTTGAGATAGTCCGCAGCCTGGTGAATTTCTTTAACATTCCAGCTGCAAGAAAACAAGATTTGGGTGACAATATTCTGGACAAAGCAAACATTTGTTCTGCACCAACTGTATCAAATACAGAGGGCAGAGCTACAGGAAAGTTACACTGTTAGGAAATGCAACTTCCAGAGCACACAGAGCATGATCTGATCTCTTGATGCTGTGAGGCCCCAGTACAACAGTTACTCCCAGACAGCCCATCTCTGCACATCCACAGAAGCGAGAATTTTAGTTTCAGTTATGTGCCTTTTGTAGAATTCTCAGTTAAAAGTCCAATTGTAAGGTGGTGAGGATAAACATGGGAGTTATTGGTCCAAAAAGCTCAGAAACCACAAGGATAAAATATTGGAGAATAAAATGCATAAATTACAATTCTATAAGCCTTCTAGAAAGTCTTAATCAATTTGCAAGCGACACATTCACCTCAGCGTTGCTGTGAGGCAGATATTAATCTTGTTTTATAAAACGATTTGCAAACAGTCTTAATTCTGCATCAGCTGTGCACAGACAATGTTAACACCAAGGAAGTCCTCATTTCAACTATTACATTCTGCTTTTCAGTTGCTGCAACACGGGCTCTGATGGTTTATTAAAAATTGATCTAGGGAAGGTGGCAACATGTACCATCAATGCACTTGCAGCTTTACAGCACTTTAAAGAGAGATTTGTGGTCAACAACATCAGTCTACCCATCTATTACACAGTAAATGTAATTAAACAATAACTAGCCACAGTTACTCTCTGTACATGAATACGACTGTCTCAGTATCTTGCATTACACTAGTACTGAGTTCAAAGGACACCCTCCCAGTGTCTCTTGTGCACTCACCATCACAGAAGACAATGGAATTTGCAGCCTAAAGGGACACAGGGGAAGAGGATGGTAGCATGTGGACAGACCTATCAGCATCATTTTTAGCCAAATAGCTCTGCAATAGCAATAGGTGACAATGGTACTTGCACCTTCCTCTTCCTTCAAAGATTTCAGCTGCTTCAGAATGAGTCCAGAAACTCTCCCACTGTGGTCCCAGATAGATATCAAGTATGCTGCATGGCACTGCTCACGCTAATCTGCAAAGCAGTGGTCACTAACTTCACCCCACAGCTGCATAACCTGCTCTGTTGCTATTAATGCTTGTAGCTAATTAAAACCAAAACAAAACCAAAACAACAAAACCCTAAACACCACCCTACATCTGTGTACTTAAGTTAATGACTGTGAGATTTCAAACAGGTTTTTAAACCTGCATTTGGCACCAGGTACTGGTAAAGGAGGAAAAATCCTGGACTACATACTTCTAAGAAGTCACACTTCCCTCGTGAGGGATGTCTTTTGTTTGCCTAGAGGAAAGCACTGCAAAGAATCCTCACTGTACATAAAGCAACAGGACAGGTACAAAATCAGCGCAGCAAGGGGGGAAATGCTTTTTCTGTGACTCCTTTTGGGCACTGTAATGAAAAATTTTAAGTAACCGATCATGCAAATTCTAACCAATGTGATCTTTTAAAGTGGTGCCTATCCTCACCCATTCCTCAGGCTTTACCTTCTACCATGTACACAGTTTCTGTATGTTCTCTGCAAAAATGGACTCCTGTGATCCAACCTAAGAAAGAAAAAACGTATCCTTCCCTCTCCTGGTAATTATGCAAGATGTTTAATCCCTTCCAATCCAGACAGGGAAACTGAAACTAACAATCAGTGAATTATAAAACAACAAACTTTTGTTTTGGCACTCACATGTCCTGTGTTATTTTAAAACATACAAACACGATTACCTCCAACTTGCAGTATTTATCATAGCCACTACCATGTGTTCCTCCAGAAGGTATTACAAAGAACAAAAAAAATTCAGTACTGCCTTAACACAAAGTTTATTTCCCTGGTCTCTTTCTCTCTTTAGTAGAATATGTTACCTGTCAAGGTTTAAGATTCCTGTATAAATAAATTCCAGGAGTTTCTGGAATCCGTCAGCTTTCACTTGAGTCTGATCCAAAACAACATTATTGTCAGATGCATCTCTGTAAAAGGCACCGAAGTATTCGCTGAAGGAGGCAAGCACGTTTCTGTGTGCTTTGAACTGGAATTCACCAATAACAACAGTGCAGTCACACAGAAAACCAGCTTCTCGCTGCTTGTTCAGTCTCTCTAGAAGGTGCTCACAGTGATGGGAATACTGCATTTTGGTATTTTCTGACCTAGGAAAGCAAGAAAAATTACATTCAAGATTTAACTTTGTTTTTCCCTTGACAGAGTAAGTTAAATGATTACAAGCCAGCCAGTGTTCGAATCCACTCAGGACTGCTGCAGGGTAATTCTTGTAGTAGTGCTTTTGTATGAGACATAACGAGACGGGCAGGTCTTCACTTGGGGCGCTGCTAATTTAGACAGAAGGTGGAGCAGAGGGCACAGATGTGCATAGTCCCCTCACGCCCCGATCAGAGAATTAGTTTGTTTAAGCCTGTGAACTGCCATGTCGAAACGGGGCTCCGACGAGCTTCTGCAGAAACGAGACACCCGTGGCTCGGCCCAAACCGCGCTCAGGCGGCGGGGGCTACCGCTCCCCGGGGAGCAGCCCTGCTCCCCGAAGCACAGACCAGGGACCAACAGACCCCGGCCGCAACGGGTCCCGAGCAGGCACCGGGGCCCAGAGGGAAGGGCCGTCTCGGCGCCAAGGCAGCAAGCCGGGTGCCGGCGAGCCACGGCAGCTGCGACCCCCCCGGGCTGGCTTCACCGCTGGACGGGACAGACCGCGCAGCATCCTCCCGCACCGCGGCCCTCGCCCGGCCCTGCCACAACGTGCCCCCCACGGCTGACCAAGCGCTGTCTGCTCCTGGTGCTGCCTGCCCGACCCGAGGGCCCCCGCGACGCCTGCGAAACCACCCCGGCCCATCAGCCCTCCACGCACCTGCGAAGGGGACGGGAAACGAAGGGACGCCTCCGCCTCAGGCCGCCATGTTCTGATGACGCAGCGCCCGCCGCTTCCGGGATGTGGCTTCCGGCGTCCCGCTCCTGAGGGGCAGCGGTTCCACCGTCGACGAACTGGGGAACCTTGGCGGGCCGCGACCTGTCCCGCCAAGGGGAACGGGCAGGGCAAGGCTGCGAACGGCTCCCCGTGAGGGTCAGAGGAGCTCGAACTACAACTCCCATCATGCAGCGCGCCGCGGCAGGGCCCGCCAGTACAGCGGCGAGGAGCGGTGCACACCGGGAGCTGTAGTCACCATTACCTGAGGGCAGGTGCGGGTAATTATGGCGGTTCCCTGGGTGCAGCTCCTCTTCCTGTACCCCGGCTTGGTAAATAGAATGGTTTTGACGTACTTGTTACTGTTAGTGCATCAGTGGTGAAGAGCCTTGCCCATGCCTGTGCGTCCCGCTAAGAAGGCTGTTTTAGCGTTTGCGATAGGGGCAGCTGGCGGCCGGCAGGGACCAGATCCAGTAATTTTCTAGTGTAAAAAAATTGAAGAAGAAACACTCATTATTTGCGCCCGGTTTTGAACCGGTGACCTTTCACGTGTTAGGCCAACGTGATAACCACTACACTACGGAAACACTCCTCAAGTCAGTTTTCGGCAGCACTACTAATGGGACCTCCCACAGCTTCGCAGCCACCCTCCCTCCCGCCTCAGCCTGGCGCTGAAGCAAGGGGCTCGCCCAAGTACGCGCTCCGAAGAACCGCGGCCCGTCCGTGCCGGAGCTCCGCAAACACCCCCGCAGCCTTCTCGTGGCCTCCCCCCCCACTGCAGGGCCAGCAGGTCACTCTGAGGTGCGCGGTGTTCCAGGGACGTCGTGCACGGCCCCTCCACACACCCGCTGAGAATAACAGCTTCGGTGCAAACGGAACACGTAAATCCCTTGTGCACAACTAGTGCCTGATGTGAAAATGCTCACACTGCAGCCACAGCTCTGCCCAGCCGCACATTGCCTCAGTACTAGTAACACCCGTTCTGTTCCTGCAAGGTCTTCAGCAGTTCCTAGAGATTAAATGCCAGTAGCAGTAAATAAACTAACAATACACAAAATACAAATTAGCTAAAATGTATTATTATTTATATAATAGTATTTTCAGTCATAGCTGGACAGCAATAGCTAAAGAAGGAAGGCCCTGTTTGGGTAACAAGCTGTAAACTTCTCCGTGGAGCTGGACGGTCTCAGCTCTTGCCTGGCCTGTGAAAGAGCTAAACACATTTCCAGCATTTTTTCAAAGCAACACACATAATTTAAAAGCACAGGAAGGGCTTTTTCCTGCAGTGTACTTTACCTGGGACATCGCCAGGCAGACCACCTTGACCAAGGGAAGTCCATGGTGTTGCCATGGAGCCCGGGGTCCGGTGCCCCTGTATTTGGTTTGATTCCTGTAGATACCCAAAAGTACTTGGGACTGTCATATCCTTTGGACACAGAGGAAGAATTCTGTGACAATGACCTGAAGATGAAAGGCATTGAGCAGACAGTGACTCTGACTGGGGCACCACTTAACCCACTGGCTAACTGAGGAAAAATGGCTGAGCCCTTCCCTGAGCAGGCTCACATACCAGCTCTGTGCATTCATTCAGGCTGTGTTCACACTATGAGCTTCAGGGTCTCAGCACAGGCTGCATGGTGGACTCTGGTTATAGTGTTACCCACAGTGCACCAATCTTTGAAGGCTACTGCTTGCCGCATGGTATTCTCTGACTTGACCTGGACAGCTGTGATCTTACAGAGCATCTAACACAGATTCTGAAAGAAAGCATCGCTTCACAAGTCACCATAACTCAGCAGCTGCTTGTACAAAGCATACAAGAAAAATTATATTATGTGTGCCTGAGCTTCGAGGAACACATAACTAAGAATCTTGATGAGGTGGAAAAATCTCACTACATTCCTAGTGGCCATGAGATTATGGTTCAGAATTAAAAGATTCACTGTCCTGAAGCCCTTTTTTATCTTCCTATCATTGGCATAGAATCACCAGGGATTGACAAACTCTGCTCCAATTCTGTCATGAACAAATCATGAGGAACAAATCATCATTTAGAATTAAACTTGGCTAGGGATGTGAAAGATAACAGGGATTCTGTAGGTACGTAGTGAATAAAAGACAGACTAGGGACAAAGTAGGCCCCCTTCGGAAGCTATCAGGAAAACTGGCTACCCTGAATTTGGAGAAGGCTGAGGTTCTTAATGACTTCTTTGCCTTGGTTTTCACTGGCAAATGCTCTGACCATACCACCCAAGTCTTGGAAGGCAGAAGCAGGGACTCTGAGAGTGAAGACCCTAGGCCCGCTGTAGGAGAGGATCAGGTTCGAGACCATCTTAAGAACCTGAACGTGCACAAGTCCATGGGACCTGATGAAATCCATCTGCAGCTCCTGAAGGAGCTGGCAAATGAAGTTGCTAAGCCACTGTCCATCATATTTGAAAAATCATGGCAGTCAGGTGAAG
>WYDI02037594.1:0-21105 GCA_009867235.2 Psittacus erithacus | reverse complement strand
GTTGGGGCTGTTCAGCCTGGAGAAGAGAAGGCTGCGTGGAGACCTCATAGCAGCCTTCCAGTATTTGAAGGGGGGCTGAGGAGGCACTATTCATTAGGGACTGTAGTGATAGGACAAAGGGTAACAGGTTTAAACTTAAACAGAGCAAGTTCAGGTTAGATATAAGGAAGAAGTTCTTTACTGTGAGGGTGGTGAGGTGCTGGAATAGGTTGCCCAAGGAAGTTGTGAATGCTCCATCCGTGGTGGTGTTCAAGGCCAGGTTGGACAGAGCCTTGGCTGGCAGGGTTTAGTGTGAGGTGTCCCTGCCCATGTCAGGGGGCTTGGAACTAGATGATCTTAAGGTCCTTTCCAACCCTAACTATTCTATGGTTCAATGATCCTATAAATAGGGATATCTAAGTTCAACCTCCTTCTCAATTAAAGGGTTTTATTTTCCCCTTCCTGGGATGATAGCTTGTATGCTTCCTATCAAACATCCTTTTCAATCTTAAATGAAAGTGCTAATTGAATATAGACACCTTACTGGTCAGGCAGCATGCGAGAAGGGGCTACTCGGATCTAAAAGTTAAATTTCTTCCAGCTGCTACCTTACGTTCAAAAGTAGAAGGCCCTATTTCTTGCCCCCAGATATCTGCCTTGGGAAATTTACAAGGAAAACCAGATCAGGTAAGTGAAATATCCTAGTTTCCCACCTGGTTGTTTTAGTTACTATTACTTCAGTTTCTGTGCTGTTTCTCAATAGTAATATGGGAGAAAATAAGATATCCAAATCCATCCAAAACATTACAGGAATTTGAAAATAAAGTAACAAGTCTTCGATAGTAATTCTGGTCAAGGTTTTTCATGAACAAGCCATAACATTGTTATTATTATTTTTTTTCAATCAGGAATGTGTGGCTGACTAGACAGTGGCTAGTTTGAAGGATATAGGAAATAAACAGAAGATGATTTCATAGATTGTGAATACACAGCATTTAGAATAGATGAAGTACCAAAAGATAACTGAAAGTATGCAGTATTTTGTTAGTCAGTGGCCCTGAAGAATGGCTATCATGGATACTTTCATGTATATATGTCACCATATTTTGTAAACAGTGTCTGCTTGTTCTGTCAAACTACAACTTACAAATCTGAACAGCAAAACGTCTTTAGTGTGGGAATTTCTGTAAATATAAGAATATTTATCTTTGAACACCAATTAAGTCGAGTTATTGTTAATATTCAGAATCTCTGTTTTTTTATTTTTTATCTAGACAGCACATTTTTCTCTTGTGGAAAACAAATACTTGTGATTTTGATGAATTAACTCCACCTGCCAATTAGCACATTTTCTAAGCTGGAGTCTAAAATACCAGTTTCAGTTGAAAATAAAGCTCTGTCCTGCAAGCGCTCATTTTATTTCTTTCACTGAGGTTTAATCCAGCAGTTGATGCTATCACTATCACTTTTTTACTTATTCAAGATCAGTGACATTAATCTCATCTCTTGTACAACTAAAAGTATACTACTCTGTGTAAGAGTGTATCACTATGGTAATACTGAATATTTTATTTTTAGGACGTACTACATATAGAACCATCAATAACTCACCCACACTTTCAGTAAAGCACTGAAAGTCATGTGCAGACTTTCAACTTTGCCAAAGTGAGATATGGTTTAGAGCTGCAGGTGTTGCAAGCTTTTCACTTTAGCTTTTTGCTTTCCAGCTTCCTCTTAAAGAAGAAAAGAACTATGTTCCTTTTTTGAAACTGCTTTTGTGTTTGTTTTTTTTGCTTGTTTGTTTTGGTTTTTTTTGATGATGCTGAATTTGACAAGGAGAAAAATAGTGGTGCCTGTACTGGACAAGTTGGAGAGCTGCAGTTGGTAATTCATTATCTTTCTTTGTAAGATTTCATCCATGCTCAGTTCCCTACCCTTTTAGAAAGAAAGTCCCAGAACTCTTTGCCTCTATCTCAGCAATTCTGGCTGGGCTCCTTCTTAGCTTCTAACACCCCACCTCTCTAAGCACAACTTTTTCATGTTTGTTGAGAGAGAGTTCTTACAGACAACTATGAAGTAACACTTCTGGGATTCTAAACATATGTTGTCTGGTCTTTTCTCTAAAAATACAATATTTACAGGAAAAAGAGTTGATTTTCTTGACTGTGAAAGTAAACTGTGTATTGGTATTTTATCTAAGCATATGTTTTATTAATTTGTCTTCTCTTTCTTCACCTCCTGCTTTTCTTGCATTCTTTCTAATACTTAAAACTACTTGGCAGCTTGTTTTCCTTTGAGTTTCTGAGAGCTGCCAGCAGATCACCTGCTTATTGAACCCAGGCCAGAGAAGACTCATTATCTGTAGGTTGAGGAAAAATAAAATTTCAGTGAAAAATCTCAGATTTTTTTTCCCCTGAAGGATGTCTACCTTACTGCTTGATATCACTGTCACTCTTCTTTGTCCTGTATCTTTTAAGTTATTCTGTTGTTATGGTTTTGTCTTCCGCTCAGGATTTCTAGGCAAAATATCCAGAAATCACTAAGGAAAAGGTTCAGAACCTTTTCATTGCAGCTATAAGTCTAAATTTAAATATTCATGTTTAAAACTCTGCTCATTCAATTCTAACATGCAAAATTCATGCATTAAATCTACATTAATATATCAACTAATCTTAGAAGTGGATTTAAGTTTCACATTTTGGATACATATCAACTACCAAAACTGTTCACATAAAAAAAGAATTTTGCTCTATTTTTAAAGATATCTACAAATAAGATTTTTTTTCCTTTTAATTCAAAAGATAGCCATGTTCCTCTATGTGGAGCATGATGTTTGTGCAAGAAGGAGGAAGGAGGTAAAAAAGAGAGTGGAGAGGGTTTCTTCACTGAGTTTTGATTTGGGTTGAACCACAGTAGTCTCTCAACAGTGTTTTGCACTTCAAAAGCACTAAACACACGCTAATGTGATAACCTGATTAACTGGACTGAGTCTACTTAAATCAGACGTAACCCCTGCTATCTACTTTAGTACAAATATTGTAGGGGAATGACGTAATTTAAGGGTAATCAAGACTTCTTTGAGATACCAACAGCAGAACTAAAGGCAGTGCTGGTATGGATGGAGCCTGTGCTGTTATTGACCTGCTTCCCCCAGTACATGACCAGGAGACCACACTACACCTGGGGACACAGGCTGCAGCTTCAGTAGCTCCCTACTAAACACACCTTCTCCATCTAGGGATTTTCTTATAGGAGTAATGTGAATCCAGATTACATACATAAGCTTTCAAAGAAAGAAAAAAAATCTCTGGGTACAGTATAACTGTAGTCTATAACAGAATATTTATTAGATATTATTTCTTCTTGTTGACCTTACAGCTGTTAACATGTCACAGGATTCCCTTATCTTGCGGGGCTATACCTTACAACTAAAGTTTTCTGTGTTATAAATTTCACTATTCCATCTGCTTAGAGGAGTGTGTAATCCTCAAATATAATTCTGCTCACACCTGTGAAGCTGGGCTTAGAATTTATTAAGAATGGCAGAAAGGTATTTCTTACCAACTCTCTTTCATGTAGCCATGTTTTCAAATATGTCCTGCACCTGACACCAAATTAGGTGAGAACAGAGCAGAGTAATTACACAGCACTCCCAATTTTAAACCCACTGTACCTTTTCACTGATGGCATTTCATTCTTTAGTCATAGTCAGTTTGTCACATGCTGTAACTTACCATTCATCTGTTTCCAGATGAGTCAGTGTTTTCCTCTATGTTCATTTATGGACTGACCCAGAGAGGCACAAAGAACCTGCATCTGCAATGAAGTTCATTACACTTCCTGGCAGGATCTGACACTCAATTATTTCTTCCTGCTTTACACATAGTGCATCTGTCTATGTTGGCTCTCATTTTTTTCCAGTGTTTTCCTGTAATAATTATTGCCCCAATTCCTGGCTTCTTCTATGTTTAACATAGTGTCTGATTTGTCATTTCCACTTTTAAATGAAAATCTTGAATGACACAAAATTAAAATGGCCTCTAGTACCAAGGCTTCCTGCTAATTTCATGATAATATCCCAGTTATCCTTTGTGATTAGCTTTCTAGGCAAGTATCTTGTTAAATATACAGTGTTTCTATTACATCTGCATCCACAATGTAAATGGAAAATACATGATGTGAATTTTTTTTTCTCCATCTACTATCTTCACTTCAATCTATGGTTTTCCTAAAACTGATCCAGTATTATTTTTGAAGCCTCACACACATTGAAATTTCTTGTCATTCATAAAAGTCATTAATTTAAGCCTAATGCATATGACTTTTTTGAAAATATTTCCTTTTATAATGTAACATTACCATTCATTCATATGTTTCTTTAGTCCCATATCTCCAAATATTTGGAAGTATTCAATGTGATGCAGTGCTGTCTATTGAATATATCTGAACGGCATCCTACAGCAATACCATGTCAGGCACCAGCCACTCTGGGATGGGCTGAAGCATGGTCCTGGTAAACCAGCAGGGATGGTAAACCTTAATGGTGCCCACAGGGCTCTGACAGCAACCTGGTACTTAATGTTTACCACATATTTTTATTGCAATAGTCACAGAATACAAATTATAATGCACATTATGTCAGGGAATGAAATGAAAGTGCTCGTTTCCACATTCTTTCTGACTTTATTTTTCTGGTTGGTACATGACACTTCAAGCAAAATTTTTATATGATTTTTTCAGTCAATTTTTTTTGATATTTATTTTAAATATATTTCCTTTCTCTGCTACAGTAGTTATATAATAAAAGAGTATATGAAAACCGCATTCCTTGCTGAGAATGCTTCAAGTTCATGGACCTTCATATTGAATGACATGTTTATAGAAACCACTTTGATTCATGAGTTAATTACTTTTTCAGTAATTAACTCAGTATTAATTCAGTAAGCTAATTACTTTTTCAACACAATGTCAGCTGCAAGCATAGTTCAGCATCTTTGTTGGTGACATGGACAGTGAGATTGAGGGTGCCCTCAGCAAGTTTGCCAATGACACTAAACAATAGGGCTCAGTTGACACACTGGAGGGAAGGGATGCCATCCAGGACCTTGACACACTTGAGAGGTGGCCAATGCCAACCTCATGAAGTTCAACAATGTGAAGTGCAAGGTCTTACATCTGGGTCAGGACAAACCCAGGCACAGCTACAGGCTGGGCAGAGAAGAGATTCAGAGCAGCCCTGCGGAGAAGGACTTATAGGTATTGGTCAATGAGAAACTGAACATGAGCCTGCTTCAGTGTGCCCTCACAGCCCAGAAAACCAACCGTGTCCTGGGCTGCATCAAAAGGAGCATGACCAGTAGGTCGAAGGAGGTGATCCTGTCCCTTTTTTCTGCTCTCGGAAGACCTCATTTGCGTGCAGTTCTGGTGTCCTCAACGTAGGAAGGACATGGGGCTGTTGGAGCAAGTCCAGAGGAGGGCCACAATGATGTTAAAGAGGCTGGAGAAATTCCCGTGTGAAGACAGGCTAAGAAAGTTGGGGCTGGAGAAGAGAAGGCTGCATGGAGACCTCATAGCAACCTTCCAGTATCTGAAGGGTGCCTAGAAATATGACAGAGAGAGACTGTAGCAATAAGACAAGGGAGAATGGGTTAAAACTTAAACAGAAGTTCAGGTTAGGTGTACGGAAGAAGTTCTTTACTGTGGAGGTGGTGAGACACTGGAATGGGTTGCCCAAAGAAGTGGTAACTGCTCCACTCCTGACAGTATTCAAGGCCAGGTCAGACAGAGCCTTGGGCAGCATGATCTAGTATGAGGAGTCCCTGCCCATGGTGGGGGGGTTGGAATTGGATGATCTTAAGGTCCTTTCCAGCCCAAACGATTCTATGATTCTATGTTCCCTAGCAACTCAGTTATCTGGGTCTCAAGTCCTCACATTTATTGTGCTAATAAAATGTATATTATATTTTAAAGCATGATCTAATTTCATTAGTCTCTAATTTCAAACATCTGAAATACCTGTGCGTAGGTGAATCTGCCAGTTTAAAACTTTAATATTTAAACATGAAAAATACTTTTTGGTTCTCAGTATCACACAAATGAGTTTCCACAATTTCTGTTCTTTGATGAAAAATCAAGTTGTTCTGAGTGGTAGGATTAACAAATTTGAGTGCTGCATCCCCTTTGTGACAATTATTCAACTACACCACATCCTGCTGAGATACTGACTAGAATCTGCATTCCTAATAGAAGTGCTGGAAGCAGTTCATGCTCTGTCGCCTAGCCCCCACCTAACCCTGATGTTCCCTCTGTCACTGAAATACACTGTATTAGCAGAGCTCCTCTGAAAACTTCTGGACAGGTGCAGTGTGAGTGTCTGTACCAATAAGAACAAAGGCAATAAAGAGGTAATAGGTAGTCTGTTGGCTGCACCTCAGTAAAAAATCATCCCAGTTGAGCATACAGAATGGAAACAAAAGCTTTTTTAAAAGAAGTTCACTGTCCATTTCTAATAAAACATGCAATTACCTACTAATTTCTGGTTATCTTTCACTCTTTTCGTAGTTTTTTTTACCTTGTTTTTATAAATATTTTATATTTAAATACCACCTGTAAAGAACAGCAAGTAGATTTTAAAGTAGAAATTGATCTAGACTTGAGGCAACTGCTGGCTATTGTGGGACCATTCTATTTTTATTTTCTTTATTCAGATCTGTATCCAAATATCATTGGCACGCTTGGTGTTCCTGTATCAGTCACTGTGCAGCTCATACTAAGTGAAAAAACAAAGGTTAAAAGCATTTTCATTGTTTAATCTCTCCTTTATTGCACAGTCCATTGTTTAATAACTAAGCTGCCTCTTACATTCTTTCTCTCACATAAGGAACTTCTGAAGAAAACTTATGCAACTTAAAGAGTTTTTGCAGGGGGCCGGCAGACAGACTGATTCTAGCATGCGCAATGGCGTTATGAAACCAATAAAATTCAAGCTTACCAGGTCCTAATAACATATTTGGCTTGCACAGTATTGCATTCTGGTGGTAGTATAATGGAATAGAGAATGAACAGCAAATTTTTACTTGTTCAGAAGCTGGTTGTGATTTTATGCATTATCTATTTCTTTTTTTCACAAGATTTTTCAAAATACAAGAGGCCTTCATTATCCAGCTTTGAATATTAACTTTATTTGTGAATATATTCATTCTCTCTAGTAGAATGTAAAAGTACCTCCTGGTGATACTACGCTGTTCCTGAAGGAGCTAGCTGTTCTTTCAGCCAAGCACTGTGAAGACCTGATAAATTGGTGTCCTCGATTACTTTGTATGTTCAAAGTTTTCTCTGCATTTAAAACTACCTATTTATCCAATGTCTTCATCTAAAAATCCAGTTCATTTTTAAATTCAAGAAATCCAAACCTTAGTATTTTTATCATGACTGCTTCTGTTACATCATGAAGCTTCTGTGTGACATTGGTAAGCTGTATACAGTACTTTATAGTTAAACTTGTAGGTTATTATTGCTTTCTTGTCATTGTTATTATTACTGTTACAGATGGTCCAACTGCCTAAGCTAAGACAAATGCTTGGCATTATGCAGAGATAGAACCACAGACTCTGCTGTACTAAAGAACATACAATTTCAAGCTCAGTTCCATTAACATTCGTTGATATCTGCAGTCTCCAACTGAATTTGAGGAATGAGTCTGAATACACTGACAAAAAAAAAAAAAGAAAGGCTGGAGAAAGGTGGTCTGATATTCTACTGGCTAATTACTTCCATTTAGTCAGTTGTATCCGGAAAATCAGAAGACTCGATGTTATAGTAATAATTTTATACTTCAGTGGAATTCTGAGTAAATTATTGTCTGCAAGAATCAGGAATTATCTCTTAACAGACATTTTGTGTTTGTACAAATGTACTTGCTTTTCATTTAAAACAGCAATGTCATTGTCATTTCTAAGGCCTGTGTTTTTACCAGTGTTCTTAAAAGCAGAAGAAAAAACCATGAATGTCACTTAGCCTATGACTGAGACTATTAGACCCAAATTAATCTGACTTCCTTTGGCATTAAAAAGACTGGAAGTTTCTCATTTTTTGCAAGAGAGGAATTGAATTTCTCTGCATGTCTCTTACACAACTGACACTGGATGAAATGGGCATACAGCTGCCACAATCACAGTGGGAGTTGCCCATATCAGTCATTAAGATAACTAGTGGAGCTCAAAGTCAGCTCAAGTATGATGCAGAGTTATGGTAGTTACTATTGTATGTGATGATGGAATGTTTAATTTAGGGGGGGTTATTTATTCGTATAACCACCTACATAGATTGTTATGAATATTTTTCTTCTTTTTCTCTCTTCAGAACTGAGGCAAGCCTTTTTCTATCCTCAAAGGAGAAATTTCCTTACCAAAATGCCCTTAGCTGGGCAAAACCTTCACATTCACAAGGAGCTGTGTCTACAATTGTATTACTTACTGCTTAGGATTTTTTCACTCCTTTGAACACTTGGTGACCATATCAGCTACTGGAACAAATTCTGTTCTCAATTACACCATCATTAGCAGCACAGGCTGTTAACTGCTAATGATGTGTTTGGTCCAACACAACGAAAACTTGGAAGCTTTGGCTCTAAAGTGAAGAATATTTCGTAGTCAAGGCCTATTTTGCATTCTGTCCATAATGCACCTTGTCCAAAGACTCTATATGTCTTTCTTTAATAAAGGCTTTCATTCCAGGGTAGGTTTTCTGTTCAACATGGCTGACATTATGGAGGATATACACATACACTCTCTCAGCACTGTGACTTGACTTTTCTTCTCTTGCTTCCATCAAGACTACAGGAAGCTCTGCAGGCTGCAAATGCACGGATGTTCCTCAAACATGGTAACAATATAGCGGGTCTTTCTCACTCTCACTAGATGGTGCTGCAGAGTAGATTTCTGAAAAATAAATAAATAAGCATAAATACAAAACAAATTGTTCCCAGAAATTGCTGGTTTAGATTTCACTTTTCTGAGCTGTGAAATAATGGAAAAACTATTTAGAGGCGGGGAAAAAACCATAGGCAATGTAGGTCTAATGGAATTAGGATTCACAAATAATCCAGATCTCTAAAGTCAAATTCCTTACGGATTTATATGTCAAGTGGATTTTAAATTGGGGGATTACTATACAAGGATTGTAATAAGAATACTTCAGCACAAATTTTTTGTTGTGTCTTAGAGTGTTCTGCAGTGGAAAATTATTCATTCTTCCTTTATATGCCCAAGCTAGTATCATTGTAGCAGACCTCAAAAGCATGGTGTCTTCACAAGTTAACTGTCTGGTATTCACAATTAGGCACTCTTTTATATAGTCTTTAAGATTTCTCTCTGAAATTCTCTGATAGGCTCAATTTAATCCATAGTAACCACAAAAACACAAAATGTTCTTATTCTGAAACACTAGAGTAGAATGTACCTTGCGTAATATATTAACTAAAATGCTAGGACAGCTCTTCAGCAACTGATAGAATAAATATCCTGTCTTCACTCTGACAGGATGCAAGTGGTCACAATCTATCTCCATACAGAATGCTATAGGCCAGGGGAGGAAAAAGGGGAAGGGATGAAAGCATTCATCGCATTGTTGGGGTCACATCAGTATATTCAGAGAAGAAGGGACCTCTGAGCTGTGAAGGAAGAAGTTTGAGGGAAAAAAGAATCATTTTCGGTTTTGATCCAAGAGCATTGCTTATGCTATTTTCATTAAACAGTCTTAGATAAGGTATGGAAGCTGCTGAGGGCAAGGACTATAGCTCAGGCTTTATCGAGGAATGCGTCACCACTGATGCACATACTCAGACTTCTTCCTGTGCTTTCATTGGTGTTCTCTTCCCCACCCTTGCTGTTGAATCCCAGGAGAAAAAAACTGATTTCTACCTTTTCCAATAGGGATGTGAATGGAAATGAGGGACTTGGGGTTTATATTTTCATTTCTGTAGACCTGTCTAATCCAGGGTTACAGGCAGATAGGTGGTGAAAATCTGAGATACACATCTTTTACTTTAGCATTTCTAATCACTGTGCCGCTTGTTTGGTATGCTGTGCATGTGTAGCCCATTCTGAGGTACCTAGCTAATATACTACATAGGGAATACAGGTATTTCACTCACATCCCATTCAGTAACTAGGAACCTATCAAGAAAAATAACTGAATTGGTATGAAATGCGGATGAGGAAATTTTAGTTGAAATACCAGAAAAAAATCCTGGTTGTAAATAGTGTTTGTCAATGAATAATATTCAAAAAAGAAAAAAAAAATCCATCTCCTGCATCCCTTCCTTGGACAACTTTTCAAATTAAATGTATCAAATCCATTAGTCTAGGATTGTTTATTTTTTTTTTCTGACTTCTGTTAACTCCTGACTCTTCTGAGTACAGATTACTGTAAATCTCAAATGTGACTCTCTTTTCTCGTACTTGTGGTGGTATTGATTTTTCTTTTAGAAACATAGGATGAAATATTAAAAAGCTATCTAGGCTATCTATTTAGTAGCAATCTGTCTTAGTTGAAATCAGTTTAAGAAAAATTGACAGTATTTCCTAATATTTGTGGGAGTCTAAGTATTAGGAAAGCTATTGCATACCTTTGAACTGACATACAGGGGAAAAATGATGCATCCTTGTACATACAATACCAATACAAATGCTCACACAATGCAAGCATATGTAAAACAGACGCACATATGTCTAGTGTAAGAATGACTACACAGAAGCTGATTTCTCCCCATTGCCTGTTTTAAATCTGATTCCATTAATTGCCAACTGGCTGTGAGCTGGAAGAGGGCTGTCAATGGAAATAGTAAAACCAGATTCATCTCTTGATTTAATAAGGATGGTTCAGTACACATCATCAGCACTATGCATTTCTTCATGCCTTTTTCTAATTGATCTGTTCAAATTGTAGAAGATTACATAATTTTAGCTAAATTCTATGAGAGGAAGAAAGAGACCAAATAAGAGAGAGGGAGAGATTGATTGTGAATTTAGATTTCATTTTAATTCACCTAAATGTAGTTAAATATTTTGAAATGTTTAAAGTTAAAATGAAAGACAAATGAGAAATTATTTGATTTGCTTACATCTTAATTCCAAGCACCTATCACCCACTGGAATATGGAGCATAAAGAAAGATACATCATGTGTAAACTAAGAAAGAGAGCATACTGATATTAAAAAGATAGATATATATATATATATAAACACTAGTTTAATAACCTAAGGTTAAAAAATATATATATAAGATTTTAACTGGTCCAGTGAGGGTCTTGCACATTCATATCAAACTGTAACATCAGTTGCATTTTATGAGAAACTAAGGAGGCCATAAAATATTCCATCTCTCAGAATTACACTAAAAAAAAATCCATTCAGGTATTTCTTAGAGAAGTAAGGTTATACTTGTGTGACTGTATGCTTATAGGCACATTTAATCCTACTGGAAAACTGTTTGGTAACTAAGTCTTGGGTCCTGAGCAGGACATTTGGCTGATTCTTTGTGTAAAAGATCCCTGACTTAAGATGCAGACAGATCCTGATTCGTCTATAAATAGCTAAGTCAGACCTGCCTTTCCAAGCCCACTAATATAGTTAAACACATAACGTACTAAACCTTTATATATGGTCATTTAAGGATGTCAGTTGCGTCCATGAGAGGAAAAGACAATGTACCAAGGCCGTACATGACCATAAATGCTAACTCCTTTCACTTTGATCTGTTCCTTCATTTGTATTATTTTTTTTTTTTTTTTAACACGTATACTTTAAAGGACCTTTATTTGGAATACTTGTATCAATCAGATACTAGTTTGGAAAATCTTTCCCATGTGAGAAAAAACTTTCTGTTCCATGGAGTGGTACCACTTTATGTGAGACCTCCTTCCACATTAGTAGGGAGCAGTACAGCTGGTCTTAGAAATATGTGACAAATTTTAAAATTTCCAAGACACATTACCACTAAAGTAAATAATACTAATAAAAAAATATCAAAATTGGAAGAACTAACCACATTATGCAACTGTGAAGTGCTTATTTTGTTCTATATGCTCAGCCTTCCCAGTGAACCACTGGGATTTAAAGTGCTGAAAGTATAACTTCAGAGGTAATAAAGTCTTTGAAGAAAAACTTGAGATTTTCAACTACTTGCTAAGAAATATAATATTTAAGAATATTATATTGAGATTTTAATATCCAATATTAAGATACTGAGATTTTATATTTGAGTTGAGATTTTAGTATGCAGAAGACACTTACTATTTTGTGTATTATTTTCAAGTTTGGGTGGCATTTTTCTTAGCTTTGTCTAGGTGAAAAAGAAAAGCAATTTGAAATATCAGATTTGAAAAGCCTTGTCCCCAGTATTCTTGACATGTTGGTGAAATTTTTCCACTCTCTAGTATTTGGCTGTTGCTATGTCCAGTGATGATTAATAAGTGCAGCAGTGTAACATTTCTTCTAAAATGACATGATAAAGAATTCTGACAATTCCATTATTGATATATTTCAAAAACAGCTGTCTTTTCAAACATGCAGCAGCACCTTCTCTGCACCATTCAGGTTTTTTCAGATCTGTGCCTGCCTTACTTTTATCTACGCACGTATGAGAGTAAAAGACCTTTTTTTTTTTCCAGTTTTAAATGAGCTTTCATAATTGCATGGCTACTTAAAAATTCCCATTTGTACAGCTTCAAAATTGCAATATGTAAAAACACTCTAGTAATAGACTAATTAACTGCATGTAATTCTGATGGCTATTATAGTTTTTGTTTTATCTGGAAATGTTACTCAAGCAGTGCAGATTTCTTCACAAAAATCTATTTATAGCTTGGCAGAATGGAAAGCCAGAAATGAGAATTTTGTTTTGCTGTGCAGGATGCAGGCTTTGGCATACACACTGTTTTCCATTCATGTACCCTTCTTGCACACAGTAGGGTTTGACACCATTGATGTGCAACATGGCTCGTTTCAACAGGCCTTGATGTCAATAGGACCTTTTCCCCGTACTAAAGTGGATGTAGGAAAAAGTGGACTGGTTGCATATTTACTGAGTATATCCTGTTAAACAAATCAAAGAATGGTTAACCAGATGTTTTGCAGGATGTTGGATTTTTTATTAAATTATTTATTTTCCTGCCCTGTCACAGCTTTAGGACAATTACCTGAAATAGCCTGCTGCTGTGTCTGTAGCCACAGCATACTCTACAGGATTCCTCTATAGACATTCCACAGGCAGACGCCGTACACAGCATAACTGGGCTGCAGTAAGTGACTTGCCACAGAAAATTACCCAGGGAAAATGTTCAGCTTTCTATACCCACATGTGAGAGTAGATAAAATGTCTCTCAACAGGGACCAAAAGACTGTGTAAAGGCACCAAGAACTTTCAATTTGATTTTCATAGCTGGCTGCAAGAGACCAAAGACTCCAGCTCATGTGTTCATTATGCAGCTTTTGCCAGAGCTGGTATATTGACTTTAGGGGAGGTATTATGGGATTGAACTGCATCTAACCCCTGGGGAGGGCAGTCATACCAGGTCAGACCTAGTTTGTAGGAGTCTGGAACTGTCTACCTATACTCATCTGCATATAAATTTGCTAAGTGTCTTCTGCAGATATGAGAGTCCGTTAAGTCACAAAAGTATCTACATTTATTTGGGAAAATCTCACTTTGGAAACGGAGGGGAAGCTGAAAGTGAATTTCTGATGGCAAAGCACAAATCTGAAAAAAAAAATAAAATTAAATCCTATTAAGCTGGTGATGAGCAAAAGAGGAAAGTCTAATAGCCCTCATATGAGCAGGGTTTGTCACTTGAGCCTGTGACTCTTACCAAATAGCAATGCCTTATTTCTCATTGAAGTGTATCGTATATGTTCATGTGTCTCAAAACATCAATTTAATGATTTCAAAACTGCCTGGACATTGATTACAGCTTTTGGAAGAGCTGTAGCAATCACAGTAACTTGGGGTAAAGTGCATTAATTGCACTTCAGCGTTGCCAGATAATACTGCCAAAATACGTCCAAAATGTAGCTTGGTCTCTCATCAGTAGAAGGAAGACATAAGAAAAGAAACAGAAAAGTTTGATCAGATGGTGTGAAGTGGCATTTGCCTTTCATGTCCTTACTGCTTTTATCTAACAAGCAGCTCTCAACCCTGAAAACAATGCTTGCCAAATGAGCCAGTCATTGGCGCATGATTGTGAATTCACGTAAATTGCTAGCATATCAGGAACTGAAATCCTTTTTCCTGTTTTTCAGAGTTTGCAAAGGATAAAATCCTGGAGCCTGAAGTTTCCTTAAGTGAGAAACATCATCCTTCCGGAAGCAGACAGGCTTGTTTTCTGTCATTAAAATGGTCTGGAGAGAAAAAATTTAATTGTTCCTGTCTCTTCAGGTTTAAAATAGATCTCTGAGGCTGTTGGCATAACCTGCTGCACCTCTGCATCACTTACTGTCAAAAGAACTTTACTTTCTGGACCAAAGTTCAAATTAGAGAGCATTATATTTAGAAAGGAAAAGGGTAAAAGTGTACACTTTTTCTCCCTTGTTACTGTATACCTTGAACTGACTGGAGATTTACTGTGTTTTAACAGCTCCACAGATACTTGCTTGTTTATTATAACACCCTAGAAAAATGAGACACTAATGTCAAAAAAGCATGGAAATCTTTTCTTTGTTGGTCTTCTCTATTTTTGTTGTCTTTTGGTGCCTTAGCTATATTTTGCATTGTCTGCTGTTCTGTTTAAAATAGAGTCGTGGTTTTTTAATTGCAGATGCATGCTTTTGAAATTCCCCTTTTTATTTGCTTATCAGTTATTTTTACAGAGCTGCTAGCAAAAAGAGGACTTGTCAGTCTCCTTGACCCCTACTGAAGTTGATCCTCAAAATGTTCACTTAGCCTCCTCACTGGTGGCTTAGCCAAAGAAAGAGAATGTAAGAACTACAGTCCCCTGATTGCAAGAGACATCTTGGAAGGATGGTGATAGATGTCAGATCAAAGACAGACACCAGAAGAAGGTTGCTGGAGTCTAGGAGCCTCTTTGCATTCACAGAATAAGGTTAACTGAGTTGGTGGCTAAGTCTCTGATTTGACTTATACCTGCTTTGGCCACTCCTGAGTAAAAGTCATGGAAAGGTCAACTGTACATAAGGAACTGTTCCAAAACTTCTGCTCAAGAAATTGTTTTATAGTTGAAAACCTTTTATTTGATAACTGAGGTAAGAGGTGTGTGGCAGACAACTTTGTGAGAGTCCAGAACCCAAAATGTTTTATGACCCCATCCATCGGTGTTCAGGAAGGTGTGAAATGAATAATACATCATCTGTAATGCTGAAAAGAAATTCTTGGTAGTGTTGGTAGATTAAATTTCAAATACAAAAAATCTCTCTTATTTGCTCTAAAGCCCCCTTCTATGTACACATTTCCCTCTGGTAGTGTGCACATTTTTCAAAGAGAAGCAAACCTGAGTTTGCTTTCATTTTATAATTGTATAAATTACCAGAGCTGTGAAAGAATATGCAATTAAGTACTTGGTCCAAAAGAAGAAATCCATGGTGGCTTATCAGAATTCATAACCTAGGTTTCTCTTCTGTGTTCCCAGTGCAATACATGCAGACAGTGAAGTCAAGTGGGATCTGCTGAGACCAATATACTTAGCAGAGCAACTGCTTAACCTATATCTCTCATCTCTGGTGGGGCATGCCTGTAGCATTCAGCAGGATACCTGTGCAACATTGGGTTCAGTTCTCTATCCTCTCATCTTAAGCATTTGTGTTACATGCTTAAATTTGGATGATCAGCTCACTTAAATATTTTTTGCACCATCCTGTCTTCTCGAAAACTTAAACATCACTCTGGCAGCTGAAGGACTTGATCACAAAATTGAAGATCTTGGTTCCTTCTCTGCTTGAGCACTTTTACATAGTTTGTGTGGTAAATGCATGGACAGCATTCAAAAGGGAACAGAATTTACACTTACTAGATCAATGCTCCTGTCACTGACCTGAAAGACAGACACCCTTTCTCACATGCATTCTCATTCTCTGTATACTATTAATTTTAATTTTCTTTCTTCACTGTAATATTATGAGCTAAAGAGAAGGAAATGATGTTAAGTAAGTTACTTCAAGCCTGATATTTAGGAAAATGGACAGGCTGCATATAGTCAAGACAGATCAGACTGAGGACTACTAATTTTACCTTATGAAACATGGGCTGCCATTCTCTAGATGTGCTTTTAAATGGAATTTTCTATGCATGCTGTGATTTTTTTAAAACTCATTATACAGTAGATAAATTCTGGAAATCCTGTCAAGCTAAGACTTTCATAGAAAATAAATGAAGCGATATTTGGTCCAAAAGTAAGATTCATATCATGTAACTTTAGGTGCTACAATACAGGTCTTTATAAATCTAGTTGTTTAGCACTGATGAATATGGAGTCATTATAGTCAGTAAAGAACAGAGAACAAGCCATCTAATCTTGAAATTTGACAGAAACATTTAAAGATTGTTCTGGTGAAATCTTACCTTCTGCAGTGGCTAAGCAGAGCTTTTGTGGAATGCTGTTCTTTCATTCAGGAAGCTGAATATAATCAAAGCCCTAATAAATTTTATGGGACTATCAGATCTCAAACCAGAGTGCACAACTCACATCTAGCAAACCAGCATTAGAATTCAGAAAGGTAAATGTCTACTTAGTGCTAGTTGTTCAGACTCCTATTGTCAGTGAAAAGCAGAAGCAGCTTACAGGGTTACCTATCAACAGTGCAAACACATATCTGTTACATATTAGGTTCACAAGCATTCTGGAGATTTCTTTTTCTCTTCATTACTTTTAGACATAATAGATAACTAGCTTGCATGGCAAAACCTGATTGCAGTGAATCTGCTTTCTGTGCCCTGTCTTCAAACCGATAATCTGTGAGCTAGATCTAACGTGGAAGTCACATTGCAGTCGTTGCTCTGCGAAAGTGCTCAAAATTTTAAGCTGTGCTGAGTAGCAAAGTTTATTAGCTTGGGCTTGATGCCACACTAACAAAAATATGCAGCATCTGGGCAACAGGGCAGGCAAAGAATGCCTGGATCTGGCTCTAGAAGACTTTGCTGACATACTCATAAGTTTTAATGGGAAGGCATGGGTGGTAGTGTCTTCAGTTCTGCATCACTATGGAAAAAAATATTGAAGTGCTTGAGAGTGATTGGGCTGGGAAAAGTGGGAAATAGCTGAGCTTCAGTCCATGTCATAAAGTAGACTACAGAAAGCTATTACTAGAATTCATGCAATTCGTATTCCTAACATATTTCCTAATGCAAGATATGGGATGCTCATGGATGCTCTAATCACTGTAAGAGTACTTTCATATTTACTCTTGTCAGGGTACTGCAGCTCTTTCATACACAGGCCTTGCTATCAGTCACTCACATTTCTGTTGCTTTGAGATAACTTTAATGTATATGACACTACATAGGGCTGCCCATTTTGTAAATGAAGATGAGGCAGAGGGTGGATGCTAATTATTATCTGATGCATGATTCAAGCTTACCATCTTTACTTTATAGGTATAAAATACAATATATATTATACTATACAAAAATATACATACAATAATGTATCATATCATAAACAAAGACATTTGCATTTTTGGAAATTTTTGGACCTGAATAAACACTGCTACTGAAGGTTGGTTATTACAGGTTCTTATTTATGGCATACTATATTGTTTTGTCATACGCAAATTGTAAGGTATGTACAAGTTTTTATCTTTTATATCATCTGTTTGAAAGTACCCCAGAATAGATGCCTAATAAATCAAACACAGCAGTAAATGCATTTTGAATATGTGAAGATACTGCTTGCATAATCCCCTCCATAAAGCAATTGATAATATATCAAGCTCTTTTTCAGGTATGCTAGTAATTTCTCAAAATAAAAATAAGATTCTTTAATGCAGTCAGTAAGTGCAACTGAACTATGGAAGAGTTTCTTACAGTTCGCTGAGGTCAAATAACTTCCAGGACAACAATATTGAAATCTGTTTAATTAATTCGTAATCTTGTGTCTGTATCCCCAGCTATGGATTTATCTTTTGTTGTCAATGCACTTAACTTAAAGCTTATTCTTCCAACTAGTCACACATAAATGAAAACCTCTTCACTGTCATTTCTTTACATATCTATAAATCTGATCTATATCATCCCTTCAGCCATTTAATTTTCTCTTAATTTTTCATTTATTTAGTTCCTCCCAATGCTACAAATTCAAAATGCAAGAGCAGAGGCCATGTGAAAATCACTTTTTATCTCACATTATTGGAAGGTACTTTTATTATATAAAATGTAGATATTATTCCTTATATTTCATATGTACCTGATGTACTCCTGTGTTGATTTAGAGCTTCATCACTTATCATTTGGAATCAGTGGGAGAATCTCCACTTAATCTTTATTTTATTAGACCTTCTCTGAATTTATTAAGTGGTTTTTCTGGATGTGGCTAATCTAAGGTTATATCAGTATTTTGTTTCTCAGTGCTTTTAGAAGATGATTATTTCATACAATAGAACATAAAACCTGATTGTATTAAACACTTTCCTCTCAGTAATTAAATGAAGTCTCTTTTTAACCATATAGATAGGGAAAAAAGAAATATCTTTTTTATTGACTTGCTGAAAATATAAGTAAACTGTGGCACTTTAAAATCATAAGTACAGGGGGCATCTGATGGATAAAAAAAAGATGGCAGTTTGAATTGCTCAAAGACACGTATTCAGTAACAGGAAGAGTCAGAAGTCTCAACTCTCAGGCCTCTGCTTGAACCACTAGACACAGGCCCACCTATAGTTCGCCTTTCTGTCACATCTTAGTCTGTAATTAATCTTTCCTTTAAAACAAAAAAAAAAAAATCCCTATAGACACCTATGATTTATTTCTTGGAATTCCACCTTCTGACCCTTTCCTGGAGGTCTTTCAGAACTTGAAATAATTTCACTTCATGCACCACAGACATCATTACATTCCTTACTGATGAGATGTCATATACTTACAGGCACTAGTAATTTCTTACATGGCATGGCTCAATAGGCCTTGCAAAGTGAAAAAAAAAAAGTCAGGAAATCTATTTTCTAGTCTTCAGCGACCTGGTAGACAAAAGCATCTCTGTGTATAAAATCAACCTGATAAATGTGTTTAGACCTTCAGGTATTGATGACTAAAACAAAAAATAAACTTGCATTTGAAATCACACTCTAAACATTTTGCACGGTAAAGCATGACTTTATTATCAGTATGTGCGCCTGTTTATGATCCTGAGTGACAGCCTATGGCTAAAATTGAGAGTCTGAGAGTATCCAGGGTGTGTATTAGAAAATCTGAAAGCTTCAGACAGGTCATTCAAATCTGTATGAATGTCAGCTTGCTCTTAGCAAAGAGCCAGGTTTTGCTAATGCAGGGTCTAAAATGCTCATGCAGAGGCAAAGTTTTCCAAATTAGACTTCAAGCTGATGGCAGGGCAATTGTGAGGGCATCCCTTGCAGCTGTTGGTACCAGTTTTGGCTTGTAGTATGGTTGAATAAAGGACTAATTTCCACGGCAGCTTTCAGAAAGCAAATGTTTGCTAAGACAGAATTTTTTATAATGCACTAAAAACAATTTGTGTAGTGCTGTTCTTGATTCCAGAATCTCCATCACAAGAAATGAATTCAACTGTTCATAATAAAGTGCATTATAGAAGTCATTTTCTACCAACCATGAAATCTTTTAAATATCTTATCATGTACAAGCTAATCTAACAAAACCAAAGCAAAACAAAACCTGCTTTAAACTACTTTACGTTTGTCTGAAATGCAGTATAGTAACAAATCCACCTTACTGTTGTGAAGTGTCTGTTTAAATCTGAAGATCAACAGGATCTTAAGCATCAAATCAGTAGAAAAATAGATAGTTTCCATAATAATGAGCTTTTCTGTCAAATATAGTTCAAAGCAAAGCAGAAGGGAGGTTTTAACAGGGATCATTCCAGAGGATACTGGCAACTTGATCCATGATCCCAGAACCAAATCTATAAAACTGTCAAATAAGGAAGGTACATTGAAGTGGGGTTTTACATGATTCCAAAAATGTATTTGTCAATGGCCTTACACTGTCATATTACTTCTTGCTGCTGAAGATATAAACTGAATGATGGATTAGAGACGATGCACATTTCTCATCCTGTTTAAGAGTGAAAAACATTCAATATTCATGCATTCTCAATTCATTAATCTGAATGCTAATTTGCATGCTTCATTCAAAGCTGAAAATCTAGTTGGTGGTATGTCATTGTTTTTCTAAAGGTGCATGAATAATTTGTGGTGATTGAATTCCTTCAATAAATTAGATTTTTTTTGTCTGTTACTAAATGTCAAAACAAAGTCACAATTTTAGATGCAATTCCCAGTAAATATTAGCCTAATTATTTTTCCATCAGTAGTTCCTCGGGTATGCAATAGTCAAATATTGTTGAGGTACTTGATCAAAGAAAAGGTCATAAAGTTCTGTTTTCTCTTCACAAATCTGAAGTTCTTCAGAAACTCTGTATTCTGCCTGTCATGTCTCTTCCTCTTACGTGACAGATTTATGGATGTATAAGCTGTGTGCTGTCACATTTTTGAAGATAATGCTTTTGTTCTGATCTTATTGACTGGAACTGGAAGAGCAGAAAATAAAAACCTGCTCCCTGTTTCCAACTATTCAGATGGTTTTCCTCATGCAAATAAAGACTGCTCATTCCATAATACTGGATTTTCAGGCGAGGATTGTCTTGACCCATCTCAGATAAACTCCCTGACTATTTGTTCAAAGATCATTATACACATCATTAAGAATAATTAATATTTTCCTGGCCATGAACTTGCTTTACAGGTGAAATTTGTGAAAGCAGGACAAAAGCCCCATGCCCAGTGTCCTGGGTTCAGCAGTAGCAGTCATTTTTTTTCTCTCTCTTAGTAGCTGGCGCAGCACTGTGTTTCTAACTTTCAGTCTGGGAACAGTACTGATGATACCGATGTTTGTAGCTACTGCTTAGAATGTTTACAATTGGTCAAGGAC
>WYDI02037592.1:15893-55185 GCA_009867235.2 Psittacus erithacus | reverse complement strand
CTCAAAGGGTCTCTCTTAGGACCACTGTTTATAGGGTCACAAGATGGTTTGCTTTAGTCATTAGTGAATTTCCATCCTGGCCACAGCCCACGCTGGTACTAAACATTCTCAAAACTCTAGCAAAAATGTTATTGTTGCAGTTGGGCTATGATCAGGGTAGGAGAGTCCTAAGGCTGTCTGAGGGTGACCAATTATCCCTTCTCTCACTTCTCACCATAGCCATGGAAAAGTAGTCCCTGGTACAGTGCCTCCCTCCCTCCTTAGCCGTATGAGAATTCCCGGTATGTTCAAGGAACTTTTCACCATGCAACTCGTTACACAAAGGCCAATGCCTGACAGGAACTCCTGAGACTGTGGAGCAGCCCAGCAGACTAGGAGGCTAAAGGACGATGCACAATCACAGCATCTCATCAGGTACCATGGATCTGTGCACCCTCAGATCCCTTACATGGTCTCTAACCTGAACTTCTCCTACAGCAGGAGGTTTTTCATTCTCCTAGTCGCTGCCTTTGTCTTCTGTCACTTAAGCAGTGTGGCTAGAGCACCTGCCGGTGAAGACTGAGGCAAAAAAATAGTTGAGTACCTCAGCCTTCTCCATGTCTCTGGTAACCAGATCTTCCCTTTACTTTTGGAGATGGCCCACATTTTCTCTCGTCTTCCTTTTATCACCAGGGTAGCTAGAGAAGCTATTCTTGTTTCCTTTGGTGTCCCTGGCAAGATTTAATTCTATGAGGACTTTAGCTTTCCTAACATGATCCCTGACTGCTCAGACAATTGCCCTGTATTTTTCCCAGGCTACCTGTCCTTGTTTCCATCCTCTGTAATCTTTCTTTTTCTGTTTGAGTTTATCTTGTGTGTTGATGTCCTTCAGGCTG
Organism: Psittacus erithacus; assembly: GCA_009867235.2. Classification (NCBI taxonomy): domain Eukaryota; kingdom Metazoa; phylum Chordata; class Aves; order Psittaciformes; family Psittacidae; genus Psittacus; species Psittacus erithacus. Next base: position 54,310 of record WYDI02037592.1, on the reverse strand, counting down.
CTAGTAACTTCATCTACTTCAATGTCAGTTGCCAAGGGAACCAACAAATTGAGTCAGCGATAAAGAGGGTAATCAGTTTTAGTTATTTTCCTCTGCCTTTCTGTACTAAGCCAAAATGTGCTTTATTGCACTAAGCTGATCAAGTACAGGTTTGGTCTCTTGTTCAATTAATGCAGCTCTTACGAAAAACAATACTTCCGCGACATCGCAACAGTAGAGCTTGACAGCTGGGTGAACTGAAAACTAGCCATATTCACAGATGCAAAATCAAAGCTTGCAAAATAGCGCAGCTGTTAATTACTAATTGTTAAGTAATGCCATGCCCTGGAAAGGCAGATGGGCAGCGTGGACATACATTTGATCTTAATTTTTCATCCACAGTTAGCTGGCCCTGAACTGAGTAACATCAAATAATCAAATCAGAAGGAAATAAATTCTGGGCTCATGCTTAAGATACACCTGAAAAAAAATAAGGCAAGCCTGAGAGAGTAGAATAGCAAAGAGATGTGAGTCAAGAAAAACACTTTGGAGTAAATCTTTGGAAGAACTCTTGTTACTATAATCTTTGCACAGACAGCAATGCAGTTACAATTCAGATCCCCTAAAAGAAGCAAAGAGACATTATGACAGTCATGGCAGAACTTGGTCCAAAACCCTGATATTGCTCAGTTAGTGAGCCGTGGAATGCGGATTAGACGTGCTCTTAAAGCTGGGCATCCCGACTAAAACGTCTTTCAATTGATATATCCCAGGCAGAAGCGTGCTGAAGTCAGTGAGAGCTTTTACCATGAGAGTTTTGCATTAGGTGTCACCATTCAAGAATGTGGTAGAACACACTGACAATAAACATTAATAATGTATTTAAAAGTGGAAAAAAGTGACAAGTATAAAATTGTGCAGAAAGAGATAAATATATAAAACCATACCTAGCATAAAATTCAGCCCCAAATCACTGATAACTACTTTTTTAAGAATAAAAGTGTGCCTTAATTTAAAATAGATGAGAAAAGGAATGAAAAAATAAGAAAATGTATTCCTGACTAACACTGAAAAATAAAATTCTCAGTACTACAGAGAAATTCCCATTCATGTTTTCTATTAAATGACACTGAGTTTCTACTACTTTTCTATTCCAATTATAGTATAATATACCTAGAAATTATGGTAAATGTATTTATCTGCTCAGTCACAAAATCATGCTGGAATAGTTTGAAACAGAAACTACAAAGGGATTTTATATGAAATTTTAATTTCTACTGGCTTCAGAGAGCAGTTTATGTTATTTAAATATATAGGAAATACATTCATTATACTACACTGAAGAGTGAACGCGAATACTCTTTAGAAAAAGAATTCCTTTCTAATTAGCAGCTAGAAGCAGCAAGTTCATATCTTCCAGATATAATGAGGAAAAAGACATCAACGTCTTCGAACAGCTGGTTCTTCCAGTTCCTCTGTGAAGAACTCTATGCTTCTCTTTGTGCCTCTCCTACTGATAGTGCAAGCAAATGTTAAAATACAGATTCTTGAATTTGGTCTCTGAAAGCAAGTCTTCAACTCTGTCATTCTTGTAAGCTCTTCCGCTTCTTTTGAGGTAGACTTATGTTCACTTGTCAGGCAGCCAAGCAAATTCCTTTCTCTGTTCTGTTTAATGCTTGATAAAGAGCTGCAACATTAGAAACTTAATTGGTTTGGAAGACTTTTTTTTACGTTTTTACAAATACAAAGCTAGATTCAACATTTTGCCTAATACATAGGAGTATCGTTGCTTTGCTAAAAACGAAGCTGATCTGAAATTTCTTGTAAAAATAAAAAATTATGAATGTACGTGATTGCAAACATTGTATACCCATAAAGATTCAAACCTTTGCAGTACACATGATCCCATCATCTGAATTTCCTTGGATCTCCTGCTGATGCTGTCAGTCTGGAAGGACCATTCAGAAACTGCTGTTAATGAGGAAGATTGGTTGTATTGTTTCATTCATTAGAGCTGGACTTAAAGGCAGCACAGAATAGGTAGCTATATCACTTCTTTTGCTTCTGTGTCTCCCCACAATGTTTAGCTTCCGATTCAGACTTTAATTTTATTAATGATTGCTTGGATTCCTCTTTATAGGCACAATAAGTATTTCAAAACTATATTGACTAATTTAGGAAAGAATAGGAATTCTTCCTAAACTATCTAGTCAAACTTGTGTCTAAACACTGATACTCATTAAATTTATTTTTATAAAGAATAACAGTTACTCAATGCATTTGTGTTACATACAGAAAAATATCCCAGAAAGAGAGATAATAAACCTTTGGAAAGGTTTAAAAGTTGCCTTGGACAAATATGTAGTGGAAAGAATTAGAATTAGAAGATCACAACCTACAAGTTCTGGCTTGTTAAACTCTTACTCTTGCCAAGATGTTGCTGCAGGGAATGGCTTTGAACTGTCCTCGTGCCTCATCTCTCTGAGGTAGCTCTGCCAACATTCACCAGACTGAGAGATCACACCACTAAGAGCAAAGAGCTGGAAAGCATATGGCAATTTGCTTAGAGCCCAAAGCAGCCATGTTCTAGGAAAAAAAATCTCTTCAGTGTTTAGAATTAAAATAATTTAGAGATTTCTTTTAAATTATTATACTTATATTCAAAGATCAAAAGGTTTGGTTTAGATGCAGTATTACCAGATTACCTTTTGTAAAATTTATCTGGCTCTTAACCTAGAAAACAAAATATTGTAAGTCCTGCACTCTTCCTGCACACTGTAATTCTACCAGTTCTACGAATATTCTAGCCAATAATCATACAAAATTATACTTGTTATTTTTCTTAATAATATATATCACACTTTTATTCTGTTTTGTGATGAGCCATGAAACATAAGGTTAGTTTCTATAAAAACTGTATGACTTCTTTAAAGTTTTTGTGCAGTCTGTTTCTGATCTCTCTTTTTTAAGACTGAGAAAAACAATTGGTAGTGTTAGAGTCCGCTTACACGGCTATTATTAAAGCATCATAACATTTATAAAACACACTTAGCATTTAACAATTCTCTCAGTTGCTTTGTTAATGTTTCTTAAGCGCTAACATAAGTAATAATAAAAATTAAAGCCATTAAAGACACAGATATTTAAATTTAAACCATAGCTTTAGCGCTCCATTTAATCTATTCTTGTGTTGATGACAGAAAAGTAAAGGAATTTAAGCATGTAATTTCTTTATTTCTTTCACTGCAGCAGTAAAAAAAAAAATAATTTCCCTCACCCCCACATCAGCTACGCAGTCAACAGCCACAGCTACACAGGTGCATTTTAGTTATCAGCCTGTATTTAGTGGATCTCAGGAATCATGATCCCATAGGAATTCCTTTTATTTAGCAATTCAGGTTAGACAGATAAAGGAGAGATCTAAAGTAATTTAAAAGTTTTGATAATTGATGGGCTTAGATGACATGTTCCAACCTTTTAGTACTCAGCAAAATTCTTTAAACTTTAGCAGTAAGATAAATATGGAAAATAAATTCAAATATATGATGGATGTGTTGTCCGCACCTTAAAATATGTTCCCCTCTTTCCTCCTGGATTTATTTAATACTGATTCTCTGGCAGCAATGACAACCAATTGCTACTTTTCTTTATTTCTTTTTTTTCCTCTTGCACAGCAAATTTTGTGAAACAGCACTGCAGGGAAGTCATCTGTGATTCTAAACACCAAAGAGATATTTCTTTCTAAGATGTGACCATTGAGAGGCTTTAGCTGCTGGGAGCCCTGGCAATGTGGTTTGGAGTGACAAATATTCAAACTTCTCCAGTGGTTTCTAAACAGTACATCATGCAAGGTGTTGACCATAAACATCACGTCTGTCGGAAGTATTTTACTTTGGTACAGGAGTGCACTTTTAATGATCACCACTTACTGTGCCTTGCCGCAAAACGTGAGGCACAGACAGTGCTCACTGGCACTACCAGTGGCAGCATCCCTTTGAACCTGGCACTTCCTCCTAAGCAGAACTGGCTCTAGAATTGTTGGCCTGCCCCCCAGAAGGGGCGCATCCTGCTCTTCATCCCTTTCCTTACTTGTCTTTTTTCTCTATTTCCATCTTTATTTGCTTATTCAAATGGGGGAATCAGACCTTGCAGAAACTGTCACCTCTGGTTTGTAGTGTAGCTGAGGCATAGTTGTCTCGAAGCCATGAAGCAAAGAAGGCCCTAGTTACCTAGTTAAAAGCTGGCAAAGTCCAGTCTCTTGTGGGATAAATTAGTAGCCTCAGCAATGCTTTATCAAAGATTTGCGATAAAATAAATCTGGATCCAGACCTGTGTCTTCTTTCAAAAGCATTTTAAGGCTGACAATCCAGGTTTATTGGTTGTGCCTCCTATGCAGCCAAAACTGAAGTGGTGAGATTTCTTTAAAGAGACCTACACTCTCATCATTACTCTCTTTCCTCACTCCTGATTTTCCCTCTTAAATGACCATTTGTATATAGTTAGACTGGAATCAAACAGTAAAATATTTATCTGCAAATAACAGCAATCTTCTTGAAAGTACCAGATGTGGTTGTCTCTGCTTTCTGTGGATTAGATCAAAAATCCATTTATAAGAATTATTATCATCTTTATGAATTCTAGTTAGACTTTAAATTAATGTTTTTATCTTCCCATATTAAGTAAGCAGTTTAAGGTATTCAACTTCATCATCCATGCTGTTGGTGATTTTCATGTTTCCCAAACTAATATAAATGAAAGTGCAGCCTACGTCATAAGTTTTAATATGCTCAATATTGTAAAGCACTCTGTTTCTTTAATTTGCACAGAGTTAATTTTCATTTCTGAATTTAATATATGCAAAGTAATGTTTTAATATTTCAGAAACATTGTCTATATTTTCTGAAACAGAAATATCAACTGTCAAAGCATAAGAACACTAGCCACAATAATTTTATAACTGAATGAGAAACTGAGCATTTATTTCCTACTTGCCACTAGAGCTCATAAAATGTAGAGTATGCCCTTTGCTAAACAAGCTGTACTCCCTTTCAAGATATCCATGCAATTATGAATGAATAATCATGATATCATAAACTAACAAACAGATCCAGAGTTTTTTTAAAAAGAAAACCTAAACCAATACCATCAGAAAATCAGGGCTACTGTATTTATTTCAAATGACTACTGGTCCTTGAATTTACAGGATGTGCTCAGTAGGACCTAATTTTATATTGAGCTCCACATTTTCTTTTATTGTTTTGGGACATTTTTATTCTTTTTCGTTGTTTTTTTGTGTTTTTTTTTGTTTGTTTTGTTTTGTTTTTTTTTGTTTAATATGTGCATTTGGAAGACACAACTGGGAATCTGAATTGAGTAAAGGTACGTGTCTATGTGGAGTAGGTTAGTATTGACACCCTGATTTGTACGCATATGGCAAAAACTAGATACAGAATACCTGATAAGCAATGTTTTTATGTATCATCCTAGACCAGCAAAACTTGAAATATCAAATCCTCAAACATCACAAGAACTATGATGAAATTATTCATATGCTAAAATGCTTCTCAGAATAAGGTTGAACTGTATAAGGCTGCAAAAAACCACAGATAATTTTCAGAAGTCATCCATAACATATAAAAAAAAAAATGTTCAGAAAGTAATAATACTTATCATGTGCAAAGACTGTAGCTCTAAATAGCACTATTTCACTAAGATTTGAAAGCACTGAAAGGCATTGAATACCCACTTATTCCTCGTTCTATTTTGTGCCAGCGTACAATGTAAGACATTCTATTATGTGGTCTGAATGACTACTTTCCTAGAGAAATTAATGACACCTTGCATTCAATAGAAGGAAAAAGGGGGAAAGGAGAAAGAGAAAATAAAAAGAAGGTAACCTCTATGGTTTTAGTTTGACAACCATTTAGTCTCAAATATTAAGTAATATGTTGCAATGAAATTGTGAAGAAAATTTTACGTCCCCTTCAGGATTTATTTGTATACCCTGTTGTCAGCTGCTGATTTAGGATTCAAGTTAATGTTTCAAAATAACTCCCACAGGCAGTTTCCACTGTCTGGCGAGAGGGAGCTCGTTTGCATGGTGACGTTTAGCTGAAGCTTGCGACAGTTTTACAGCATTGTGTCTGACAGCTTGCAAAATAGCTGCAGTGTTCTGAGAATAATTAGATAGCTCCATTTAATTTATTTAGGATGCACAGACACAGTTATTTTAAATGGTTGAAATTTCCTGACACTAGAAAAATAATTTCACCTTACTTTATTTGTAATTCATCTGTCTGGAATAATTCTGTATTTCATACCTCAGTATCATCATTTCCTGTGAGTAGCTGATCTGAATAACACTAAATTATGTAATCCAAAAGGGAAACAAACTTTAAATTTTGAGGTTTCCACCACAGGAAACGTTGTTCTTCATGTTCAGTATTGACTGACCTTGCTCATCAAGTGACAGTGAAAAATGAAAACCAGAAATCACTGCTGAAGGAAAACTCAGACTACACAGCGTGAAGGTTAAAAACTTTTCTAGAACAGCATGAGGGAAAAGCTTTTCTTCCTTCTGCACAGTGATACACAAATCTCATTTGAGAAGCACAGCCAAACCTGTCCTGACATGATTTCCACTAAGCAAACTTCAACTAGCAGCCATTTCAAGAAAATTGTTGTCAGGTTATCTATTTTCACTCTTTAATTGTCAGTTAATGATGTGAATGATCGAGTGATGAATTTTGCCCTGGGTCGTTCTGAAAGTCAAATGTTCAGTGGCAGCATCACCTCACAGAGCAGCCAGGTGAAGAGCCACAGGAGCCAAGGAAATTCAACTTGGCCATAAAGCATATTCCTGTGAAAGAAACAGAAGCCAGAGCACCTGCTATTGCTAAAAATAAATAAATAAATAAATGAGAATAAAATTTTCAGAAAGGACAAAATTCAGACTCTTTAAGGACCACTGGGCCTTCACCGTGCTCTTGTTTCTAAAAGTCACTGATAAAAACATTGAATAAAACCTGTCCCTCACCAGCCTTCTGGTGAAAACTGCTGATTTGTTTCCACCCTGAAAAGTGATAATTAACTCCTATCCTTTACTTTCTCTACCTTAATCAGTTTTCAGTCCTCAAAAAGACCTGTCCTCTCAACCTGTGGCAATCTAGAAAAGAAAAAAATACTCAGAAATTCATCCCAGACCTTATTGTGATAAAGAAATGGACCCTTTAAAATTTTTTCAGGAGTTACATACAAGCATGGTTGCAGACTGAGAACCAAATGTTAATAGGATATGCCACAGGGAAGAGAGAGAGGGAAGAAACCTCTGCACCTTGTTTGTTACCTTTTTCTTTGCCAGTGAATGTACCACAGAAACCCTCTTAGCAATCAGAAATATTACACAGTGCAGGAACCCTGCAGGTGGTCTATTGCTCCCAACGTTAACACTTGAGAACTTTAGAGGTACTCTTGAGTTAATAAACCATGCTGTAAAGGGAGTTACATAAGTAGCTTCAGAATAATGTGTTTGCAACACTTTTAATCATAAAAGATGTCAGAAAGGGAGATGTAGTGAAAGAGCTGTCAAACAAACACAGGTAAGATGCTACAGAAAATGTGATGCTAGACAAATAAATTATTGGGAAAAATCAGTGGTATCTAGAAACCTCCTCAAAATTAAGAGTTAAATAATCAGGGGTTTTTTTTGTTTGGCTTCCCAAAAATAAACAAAATGTTTGCAGAGTCAGAGAGACTGACAACATGTATTAGAACTTGTCTAGCAGAGAAAATAAAAGGAAAGCCTCAGAAAGCAAGAAAAAGGGACTATCAGAATGGGATTCTTAATGAAGAATAGCATTTGATAGGCCATGGACATACAGCCAAAGAAACCCTATGTTTCTTTGTCAGAAATTACTTATATTGTCACTTTGAAAGTATTTTCTTCTTTTGTACCATTGTAAAATATTGCATGTGTATTGCCTATACAAGTTTTATTTCTTACACCAGACTGGCTGACACTATATATTTCTTTGTACGTAGTGGACCCCTGTGATGAAAAGTATAAAGTTGTCACACTTGGAGACTTCATGACTTTTATATTCGTACCTATGACAGAAATCTTTTATAAAAATTTATTCTAAAAGGGCTTGAAAGTTGGTATTTTAAATAAAGCCCATTTGCTTTTAGCCATTTGAATTCCTATAATGTTCTATCGCTGTTTTAACTACTTAAAGCCTGCAGATAAACCACAATTCTTTCAATGAAACTTATCTGAAAAGAAGTTAAGAATTCAATGTGGCACTGCAGAAATTAATTGCACTACCATGTTCCAAGGTAGCGTGTAATAAAATTGCTAAAAGCTGCCCTGGAGTTTTCATTAGCACTAATACATTTGTGCTTGAGACAGAAATGATTGTGTTTTTCTTCATGCAGTATAATTTGGTTAGGAAACAAATTTGATTATTCTTATGATCTTTCTACATACTAATGACTTGAAAACAGTATTAACATACTCAGCGCATTTCTCTCACTGAGCAGCGTAGGATGGTTAGCGTGGCACTGGCTAGGAGAAATAAAGGCATATTATATGTAGTGAGCTCTCAGGAGTCACTTGCATGTCTGAACTTAGCATGGAGGCCTCTGTGAGCCATGGACACTAGCTGCTGACACTGCGTATACTTGACAGTATATACATATGCCAGTTTCCCTACTGCGTAAGTAAGTCATGCAACAATAGTGCAATAGTCCTACCTGTGCAGGTTCGTTGGCTATGTATGAGTAGCTTCAATAATGGGCTTTTTCCTGAAAGACTGTATGCAGTTTTTGTTCCACAACTGGAAAAGAGATGCTGAACTGGAAATTATGCAGAAAAGAAGACTAAGAATAACCCTGAGATCCATTCCCTAGTCTGATCTGGACAAGATTAGGTGGTCTATAATTATATAGATGATGAGATTTCTAATACCAGACAGTTTCTTCGTCAAGCACAACAGGCATAACAGAATTCAGCAATTAGAATCTGGCATTAAAAGACATTACTATCTTCAAGTGCTGTAACGATTGGTATGTGTACACAGTGGATTCTCTGTTAGTTGAACAGTTTATTTTAAATAGTTGATTGAATATTTATCATTACAGTGCAGAAATTATAGGCTTATAGACATTTGTTTTGCAGCATGTCAGACACAAATGCCTTTTTCTGGCATTCCACTTGACTTTGAATATTTGTTTTCCCCCTGGTCATTCTTCCTAAAAACATTTGGCATGATAGGCAGCTTCCTAGTGACAGCGATAACAGAAAATGAGTAAATAAGATGAATGAGGAAAAATAAGGGTCAGACAGAACCTTGAAGAGCATACCTACCATTTGTATGGTGCTTTTCCCTCGAAGTACTTTGCAAAGGTTTATAATTGTCATCATTTGAAGGATAGAGAGATTTGGAATAAAACATTTAAATAACTCCTCAAGAGTTGCACAGGGGGACTTCTAAAGGGAGCCCAACTGTCTCTCGAGTCCCCAAACCTGGGCAGAGGACCATAGCACCTCCTTCAGAAACATTACAAATATATTTAAGCTTTTGACAAAGATCCTGATCTGACAGAGGTATTGATAGATCATTTTAATGATTCCATGATTTACTCAGAATCATAACTGAGAACTTCATGGATGACCAGCTGTAAAGTGATAAGCACAGGACTGGCACAGACTGCAAAATAAATATTAAACAGGAAAATAAAGAAGATACTAAATGGAGGTAGCACTCTTACACCAGAATTTCTCCTCATACTATTCATAATAGACAAACAAGAAGGAGACTATGAGTTTTGCTCCAAAACTTCATCACAATAAAAGGAATTTAGCACAGCTGGACTGCAAAACTCTGTCTTCAAATGAATTCTCACTTTTTGTGATCAAAATGTGTCTTTTTTTAAGGCTGGAATGGATAAATGATTACCCAACCAGTAATATAACACATGGCAGACAGATAAGGCTCACCCATTATACACAATTTAGTGAGCTGTTTCAAACAGAGAACGAGATCACCATATTGCAAAATACTAGTGAGTCCATTAAGTTACAAGAAAGATAAGGCAAAAAGTTGGTGACACTAGGTTTAGCATCCCTGTTCCATATCCCAAAAGGCTATCAGAAATACAAATCTATGCAGCACAGCTGGAGTAGAAGCACATCTGCCATCTGCAGGTCCTGCAGGAGCAGTCATTAGCAATCGCCATACCTCCAGCAATGCATAGCTGAGTATTGTTACTGAGGATATGTCCTAAACACTGTCCTAAAAAAAGTACTGTCCTCCAACATTATACGCCTTTCTTGAACCATGACTTCCCTATTGAAATAAGTGTAATAAGCAATATATTTGCTGAATCAGGGCTGATGACTACCGCACAATAGAAAGGCAAGAGCACTCAGCGTCTTTGCCATCACTGGGAGTGGATGGCAGCAATGAATGTATACAGCAGATATTATATTTGAAATGGCACAAATGAAGGTCAAATAAAGAAGCAACTAGTGCTGGATCAACAAAAGCATTGAAAGACTTTGACATCACTGTAAGTACCTAAATTTAAAAAAAAAAAAGTCATGTATTACAAACATTTATACATGAAATTGTCCAGAAATCCTTGGTGCTCAAATTTCCAAGATTAATGTTAATCGGGATATGGAGGATACTACCATGATACAGTATTTTGGCAGTTTTGATAATACTAGGCAGCTTAGTACCTTCCTCACAATTTGAAAATATCAAGCAGGTACTTTTTTTCTCCTCCCTGCTGATGACTGTGTTTGTACAAGATTTCAAACCACAACTAATAGACCTCTGCATAGGAAAATGTCACTTGTATTTGTCTAGAAGCTGTGTGAGGTAAGATTCATTTCAATGGAAGAGTACCTGATATGACCTTAACACCCACCTTATTCTCCCAGAAACATGAACTAATTAACAGGTGGTCAAGAGCTGTCTGAACCCTTCCTGTGGAGAGATGTGGCAGTTAGTATGATATTGCCTTTTGAGCTATGTGGATAAAATTACTGTTGCTTCCTGCTACTAACAGTTCCTAGAAGTACGTTAATCTAATTCTTGTAGTTGCTCATCTTTATAGTGTTCACCTGAGGTTTTTAGACTTCAACTTAAATATGACACACATTCATACGTATTTTTGTACATTGTCAGCTGAAAACACTCTACTAAGAAAGCCAGACCTGACGCCAAGGAAACTGTTCACAGATTTAGATTATCAAACTTAAGTTTTGAATTGTGATAAAAGAAGAATTTTCTTCATAACATCTCAAGGTAAATGATTGCATCTCTGTGGTTTAACTCCAGCCCTTAACAGTATAGTGGCACCCTGGCGACAGTTGCTTTCACTCCATTTTGCCTTCCAGAGAAGAACCGGAAGAAAATCAAGAGTGAACTGAGTGTAAATCAAATACAAAGAAATAAGCTCCTGAGTTTTTATCCAGAAAGGATTACAGCCATTCGCTTGGAGCATTTTTACCTTTTGTTTCTGTCCTTGTTGGTGTGCAGCATGTTGCAGAACTAGACACTGCAGATTTCCCTTTATCCCAGTAGGAATCTTTCCATTCATTCTTCATCAGAGCTGACAAGCTCTTCAGCCATTTTGTCTAAATCTTTTGCTTGCTATGGTACAAAAATACAAACAGCATGGTTACTGCTTTGAGACTTGACTCTGTCACATTATTCACTACTCTTTATTACTGCTAGTAGGAGAAAATGCTGGCAATCGCCTCCCTCTTTGTCCTGTTTCCTAAAAAGAGAAAAATAACCATCATCAGCATGGAGGAAAAGCTCTCAGATACTCCTCACTTAACTGGCATTTAATGCACTGCTCCTTCACCTTTTTTTTTCTCCTTCAGAACAAAGCTAGTCCTGTCTTTCTGTCTGGTGTCTCCTTAAGACTTCTGTTACTTGTCTGTTTATTTTCTCAAGAAAAATCAGCTTTCTGTAAAGAATAATAAAATCTGTTTTCAACAACGATGTGATTCTATAAGATGGACAGCTGTTGCTTTGATTTGTTGGTGATATAAAGGACTTTTACAGCTTCTTGCAGTTATTGTAAGCCAAGAGAAATATTTATGTTCTTCAGGGATGTTAGATAAGATTTACTGCCATTGAATTCCCAATGAGTGTGTTACAGCTTTTTTCAGAGGAGACACTCTGCATGCCTAGTAACTTGCACAGAGTCTAAAGACCTTAAATACACAAAATATCTTACTTTACTAGTTGCACAGGTTTAGTATAATTCTTTACCCAGTATTAATCAGGCTTTAGCAATTAATTTTCAAAGAACAGATTAGAAATTACTGAATATTTTGAAAAGTATTTTCTCTTGTTATTGCATTCTTTCATATTGTATTTTCTTGATATCTCTTCTTCTATACCAAAAAGAACAGGAAAAATATTCTTGACTTTTCATTTAGTCAAAGTTTGTTAGATATATATTAATATCTACTTAAATGCAAGCAACAATAAAAGGTTAATAGGTGTTTTGAAAAATATGTTCAGTATTTTCAAATAACTTAATTTTTAGATTGTTTTCTGAATAATTATTTTGTTAAGGCTAAAATGTAACTCATTAAAAAAGCATGTCTGACTGCAATCCAGACAGATGTTGTCATCTACCCGAAACTGGACAGTCTCAACGTAAACTAAATACAAGATGGTATATTGACATTGTCAGCATTGTGGCTCGCAACACAAGAACCACCTCTGTTAACAAGACTAACAGTAATTGAAGGAACTTCGGAAAGACCATTTCCATGACTGGGGAAAGGAAAATCGGTACCATAGAACACAACATTGTAAATGCCAGTGGACAGCAAATATCATACCATTTTTTTTTTAGCAAACATAATTTTTTTTTTTTTTTTTTTTTTAGCTCAGATGCAGGCAACAGCTACTTAGTACTTCTTCCATAGTGGAAAAGAATATATCTTCCATCCATAAACACACCTTGTTACCGTACTGTTGTAGGTAGCGATAAAAAGGATGCAAACATCATAACACCCATGAGAAGAGTTAAACTTCAAACCAGAAGGAAAAAGAAAATCTATTCTGGTTATTTTTCTGTGTTGCTTTTACCAGTTCTGAAGATAACAGTCTGAAAGAAGCATCTTCCTCCCTGATGTAAATGCAAATTTCTTCAGCAATCTTGACTTTCACAGTAACAGGTCATTCTTCAGATGGGATTTTCTAGAGAACAGATATTAGCAGTAACATCTGCTGCCTGCCTGTGCTATTTGGAAATTCAATTCCTGCACCCGATTCTATTCCCAATAGAATTTTTTTTAAATGGCACATTCATGTAAGTGTTTGAAGAAGCTAAATCTCATATGACTCATACCTCTTCCTGTCAAAGTAGATTAATAGTCCTGTTTATCCATGCAGCACATGCAGCACAATCAGTAGGAGAAGCGCTTTCCCCCACAACTTATGCAGTGAACAGTGACACTAGGACCTAAATGCAACACTATCATCAGGCTGCCACCAGCCTTTTTAATTAATTCTGTCCGGAATAAAACACATGAATGCCTCAGCCAGAAGATGATGTTCTACTACTTCTGTAGTTGGGTAACCTTCAACTTGCCCACTCTGTGCTCCTCCCAGATCCAGAGAATAAGACCAGATGATTCAAATAAAGGATTAGCAGCACTCTAAATATGAATAGTAAAGTTTGGTTTATGCAGCAGGTCCTGAAAGTCTGTCGAGATACAATGGAAAAACCTTTCAGTTCCTGTAGCTTGCTTGGGAAAAAGGATTTGAATTTGGACATTTGCCCAGAAGCTTTTGGAGGATGTCTCATCCTTCAGTAGATGAGAAAACAACACTCAGCATTTAAAAAGAGAGATCTCCATCCCACTGCAAGGACAGGGCTTTTAAACATCTGTTTTCAGGAGAAGATTGTGAATTCCACATTCTAAATGGAAGCAGCAAAGTGATATCTGTCTAGCTATAGCATATGAAAAACGGTGGACAGTGATGTATGCAGAAAGTTTGCATGTGTCTCCATTATACTAGACTTCTGAATCCAAGTTAACTGTAGAAAAGCCAAGTATTGCAACACTCAAGGTTCTTTTTTGGGTCTAGTCTCATATTTATACATATAATCACTGCTAATCTGTTTTACTGTGTTGGCAAAATGAACAGCCCCATAGAAAGTTCTTCAACACATTTTAGATGCAGTGGCTAGTGCTCTTGGGACAGAAGTGGCCAGCAGCTAAAGAACTTATTTGTCATTGTCCTCATTCAGCCCAAAGAGTCTGAATTCAAACACACACAGAGCATTAAAATATAGCATAACCATGATGTAGCTATGAGCAAAGCATTTGTTTTGCAGTCATTTCATTACAAAGCATAGCATTTGCAGTTATTTCTGTTCCCAGCAACTTGGAATCTTGTCTGCCAAGGTGGAAAGAACCCACAATTTTCCTTTGCAGACAGAACCCGCATTCTTCCTTAATAGGACCTGCTCCATTTACACAGTATATACATTAGAAACTAGATGGACAATGGCAGCCTAACACAGGCTGAAGACTGAACACAAATGCCCCAATTCCCAGTTATTAAAAACCATGGGAACCTAGACAAAGAATTTATCCCATGTCCCGGACTGCAACCCAAACCTCAGGGCTGTTATACCTGAGATCTGGAGGAGCCTTGTTACAGGCTCAGTGATGCTCAGTGCCTGCATGTCCCCCAGTTCTGCAGAATACACTCTTATTTTATATAAAATGCAGACACTGTTTAACAGGATAATGGTGATTCCTGTTTATTTATAAATTTAGTTCATTTCTAAATATGCTGTAGGCACTATCCTGTAAAGGTTGCTGAAGGGGCTCAGAAAACTATATAGAAAGAAATGGAATTTAACACAAGAGACAACAGAATTTGCTGGCTATCATCTGCTACATTATCTTTGAGATGTGATGCAACTGTTTCGGATTTGATTCTGGATTTTATAGTAGTTGTGCCTGCCAAAGTAGTACATAGCTACAGCCCACTCACTGCCTTCACAGAAAGTGCTCTGAATGCACGAATGCTGAATGTTTGTTCACTAACAAAAACAAAAGCACATGCCACTTTACTGAGTGCATAAATGTTATAAAGTTTGAACCTTCTTGGTATTGCATTACACTAGTCTATCAATTCCCTATATTCTACCTTTTCTCTGCTCCTGCATGGTACAGTTTGACCCACATTCACATCTTTAACTGTGCCATTCTATTATGCTCAGCATCTTGTTTATTCATCCCATATTTCTGAATGCACACAAGTTAATAAGAACCATGCATTGAACTTCCAGAAATATTCTTGGAGATGGGCCTACTTCCTTTCCCTGCCTATACAACATACAAAAACAGACTGCAACACAGGCCAAAACAGAAACAAAACAACACAAAAAAACAAACCTCTCCCCCCTAAAAAAAACCAAACAAAACAACACAAACCAAAAACCTCAACAAATTCACCCACATAAAAATAAATAAAAATGGAGAGGTCATCATTAGCCACAAACCAGATTGTTTTTACGTAAGTATTCCCATTACCACAAAAAGATGATGTAAGGCAATGGAGGAAAAATAACTTGATGTTCTCAAAGAATTTTTTCAACATATTTGTGACATAGAAAATTTTTACAGCACTGAGTGCAAGAAAACGGACCAAGTGAATACATCAGTTGACAGCCACCCAACTAAGAAAAGCTGAAGGAAGAAAGAACTAGAGGGACTGGTGAATGGTCTGTGCTGTAGCATACAAAGGGGATGAGATCTATGTAGACTTTTGAAGAGAGTAGGATAACCAGGGCTAGGAGTGGTGAAAGATAAGAGTGCAGGACACAGCAAAATTGAAACAGTCTGTTGGTCTGGGAAATGCAAAATAATGACTTGGCACAGTAACAGAGTGGCTAGTGGTGATCTGGAAGAACAGTATCAAGAACTTGCTTTGAAAATACTAAGTATTGTAAAAAAGGAAAGGGCATGAATAGATAAAACATTTGCAGCTGCTTGGATCATAGCTGGAGATATGCATTACCCCTTTGCAACAGTATAGCCAGTGGTAAAGCATACAAAATGATTTTCTGTTAGGTGAAGATACCATGAATAAGAGCTGAGCTCCATAACAAACAGATTTAAGACCTTAACCCAAGCTTTAGTCAGCTGGTGGTTAACAAAACATTACTAGAACGTGTCTCTGCCTCACAAAAGATCATCTATCTCTACTCAGGCAGCCTCCACCTTGGTGAGTTCCTAACCCACTGACTGCAGAAAGCAGGGAGATATGGTAGGGGGAAGACCACTCTATGTTTGCATTTTCATTATGGTCTCTAAAAATTACCTGTGGTGGACACTGGGATACTTTGGTCTGACTCAGTGCAGCTGTTCTTGAACTGGATCAAAAGGAGATGATATAGTCATGAAAACTTTAAATGAGACAGCGCACAAAATACAGAAACCCAGTACACAGTAAACTGATTCCTAGCTCTTCTTTCCTTCAGCAGAACAGCTTTTCTTAGGCTTTCCTTTGGCTTTCCTTTCAAGGTTTGTTGTCATTTCCAATTCACAGGCTTGGACTGAGAAAATAAAAAAAGTGCAAGTCTTTCTACAAACTAAAACTGCGTATTTGCTTTCAGCGGTGAAGATTTAGAACTGTAAAGCAGGAACAGACCCACTACACATTAAAATAAAAATACTTTAAGTTCATTAAATACTAGAAAAGGAGTCAGGGGGAAAATGTCTGTTACCTTTCTACACTTTGCTTTGCTTGCATTAGTATCTTACAAATCCTTTTAGCCTCTCCTCTTGAGATTGAGCCAAGGTCCAGCATAAGTTTGAAATGGCCACAGCTTGAAGGAACACATTCCAAACCAAATATACAAAGATGGTGTTTTTGTTTTTACAGTTTAACTAAGGAAAAGAAACTGTGTGTTTACTGCGCAGTGGCTTCCACATTTTTAACCACATTGTGGTTGTAGTAGTAAGGATGAATTAAGAGTTGATATCATCTGATTGTCTTTCTCTAAAATTGTAGTAGGACAAAGTACAAGGTCTCTGTTATCAAGTTCTCTATAAAATCCAACATCAAAAGTTATTATTTACTTATTTCTGGACTGGAAGGTGACCAAAGAGTCTTGAATTGAGATGCTTTTATTGAATGTGATTTTGCAATAGAAACATTTGGGAAGTTTTGCCTCAAAGTTAAAAGCCAGAAAAATATAATACTTTATATGCTTTCAAAAAAGACGTGAGACTAGAAGCTTTAAAAGAGTAAAGTACAGAGATGTCAAGAAATTGGTAAGATTTTTTGCCACTTGCCCAAGTAAGCTGTTTCTCTCGCCACAATATTGAATCCACGCTTTTTTTCAAGCTGCATATTTACCTGTAAACAAGACATCACCTCTCCTGCCCCCAGCTTCTTGCTCAATCAAAAGAAAAAAAAACCAAAACAGATCAACCAGATAACCTAAACTGTAGGTAATACGAAAGAAAAGGGCAGTTACTGTGAACTTGACTTTGTCCCTAACAGCTTCTTTAAGACACCCTGATAAAAAAAGTTGGTCATTTAAGTTCTAAATAGCAAACAGATGTCTTTCACACTTAATTTCTCTTTTTTCATTTCTTCTTTGTGTCTGATGTGCTTACGGCTGCTTGTTTCAATATGGGGTCTAATTTTCTAAAAAATAAATAACTTAATTCAAGGTATGTTTAATATTACAAATAAAAAGCTTTGGGAAAGCTTAAATATTTGAGCTACACACTTCCCATACTTCCTATGCAGAATCATAACTGGTATGTCTGGAAAAGTTATCACTTAAAGTGTCTAAGAAGGTAACGTGGAACATCTGAGACTAAATGAACGAACTCACAGAAATCCATGCATAACTCTAACATAGCTCTGAACTTTCCTCTTTTCCACAATGAATTCCAGAAGTCTACTCAGAAATTTTATTAGTGAAGTATGAAATATGTTTGCACAATAAATCAATAAACACAATTACAAAAGCTGCAATAAATACATCAGAAATGAATATTCATGGTGTGGTGAAAATCTTATTTAATTGGATGTGAATGTGCTTCCACAAAAAGGAAAGTTTCTACATTAGCTTGGGTTGGCAGCAATGCTTAGGTGGCCCAACAGTCAGCTGCTAAGAAAGCTTAATTTTAATCTACTTCTGACATTGTACACTTAAAAGCATTTAATCAAGATCATATTCAAAATCCTGGCTTTTTTCACCAATAAAAAGTGACATAATTTTTCTTTTGAAAGTGTGAATATGGAAACGATTCCTGGTTCACTTAATATAGATAACTGGAAATAGGCACTTACAGAAAGTGGTTCATGTGACTACTTTAAGAATGTACCTTTGAGGTAGAAGAATTGTACTTGAAAAGTGACTATTCCTCTCCCTGATTATCACCCAGCACTAGCACCGATGTATGTTGTATTCCTCTAGAGTTATGTGAGTTCACAGGATCCTAGCCCTGTCTTGTGTAGTTTCTGCAGCAGTTCTAACCTTAAAAAAAAACACCTTGAAATCCTTCCCTATCTCTTTCAATTTGATGAAGATAGCTTGTGACTGCATTTCTGTGTATCGTCCTGTCCTAAGCCATTGTGATATTGTCTACTCTTTTTCTTATATGACATGTGAAACAGCTGTCTGATGGAAAACCACTGCTCAAGCACCTTCTGTCATCCACCCCCTGGCAGTGGCAGCACATCCTGGAAATCTGGGCCCTTGAACCAAGGGGTGAGAGACAGACAATACTGCTGATGAGAAAGTACCGTCCCAGCAGCTGCTGCATCCTCCTCCCAGGCTCCTCTTTTGGGAATTCCTACTGTTTCTGCCCCTTCATGTGAAAAGCAGCAGCTCAACTTGGACCTGGTAGCAACAGTTTTGATGCCAGCTCCTTGCTAGGACTCTCAGAGGCAGATATTTTTACAAGGAAGACACTGGAGTAGCTACTGTGTATGGAGAGCTTGTTTTAGGCTGCTGCTAAAGAGAGGATGAGAGAGGTAGAGCCAAGAGTGCTCTTGAGATGCAAACTGAAAATCTGTCTCTTAACCATCCTGAGCTTTTTTAATCTCCACTGTGTTCATTTTCAACTCCATACCTTGCTTTTTCCAAGTGCTACAGTATAAATGTGTGATTTTTTTCATGCATTATCACTCACACTTTAAACCCTGTCTACAGGTGATGGTGCAACAAAAATTCAGTTTCAACAGAACAACTCTCAATGTCATTATGAAACAGCTCTCTGTTATCTTTAAAAAGCCCTAGAGGCTGGAGTAGATGGTTTACATTGATTAGAAAAACAGGCAAAAATTACATCCACCTTGAAAAAAAGACAGAAAGGGCACTACAGTTGTCTGCTTCACCATAGGGCCTTGGAAAATAATGGAGTAAATCTTCATGGAAACCATTTACAGGTACATGAAGGACAAGAGATGATTAGTAAAAGCCAGCATAGATTTACCATGTCCAAATCATATAAATTCCTATGCCTTTAGAAAGGCAACACTGAACAGCAGGGCTGCCACTAAGATGGATCTTGGCAGGCTGCAGGACTGGGCTAGCAGAAACCTCAAGTTCAATAAAGAGAAACAGAAAATTCTAGACCTGGTGCAGAATAACTCTATGCAGCTGGGGAGCTGCTCTGCAGGGAGAGACAGGAGTCTCAGTACACAAGCTGAACATGGCTCACAAAGGCAGTGAGAGAAAAAACCAAAGGCTCACAAAGGAAATTGCCCTTGAGGCAATGAGACCTAATAAAATACTGGCTGCATTAGTAGGAGTATTCAGCAGACCCACCACTAAACCATGTCCTTGTGCTACACATATACACATCTTTTAAATACCCCAAATAGCCAGGGATGGTGATGAAACCATTTCCCTGGGCAGCCTGTTCCAATGCTTAATATCCCTTTCCACGAAGAAATTTTTTCTAATATCCAATATAAAGCTGTCTTGGAACAACTTGAGGCTGTTTCCTTTCTCATCATTTGTTACATGGGAGAAGAGATCTATTCCCACTTCATTGCAAACTTCTTTCAGGTAGTTGTAGGAAGTGATAAGGTCACTGAAACTTCTCTTCTCCAGAATAAAAAGCCAGCAGTTCCCTCAGTTGTTCCTCACAGACTTTTGCTCCAGACCCTTTACTAGCTTCTGGACCCACTCCAGCGCCTCAGTGTCTCTCTTGTAGTGAGGGGCCCTAACTGAACACAAGATTCAAGGTACAGCCTCATCAGTGCCCAGTACAGGGGGATGATCACTGCCCTGGCTCTGCTGGCCACACTATTGATGATACAGGCCAGGATGCTGTTGGCTTTCTTGGCTGTCTGGGTACAAGCTGCTCATATTCAGCTCTGTCAATCAGCACCCTCAGGTCCTTTTCCACCAAGCAGCTTTCCAGCCACTCTGCCCCAAGCTTATAGTGCTGCATGAGGTTGTTGTGCAGTGCCCGGCACTGAGCCTTGGTTAACCTCATAGAGTTGACCTTGGCCTATTGACCCAGCCCATCCAGATTTCTCTGCAGAGCCTTTCCACCCTCCAGCAGATCAACACTCCTGCCCAACTTGATGTCATGTTGTTGAGGGTGCGCTTGATCCTCTCATCCACATCATTGATGAGGTTTTAAACAGAACTGGCCCCAGTCCCGAGCCCTGGGAACATCACTTGTGACCGGCCTCCAACTGGATTTAATTCCATTCACCACCACTTTTTGAGCCCAGCCACTCAGCCAGTCTTTTACCCACTGAACAGTACAGACATCCCAGCCATGAGCAGCCAATTTCTCTTGGAGAATGCTGTGGGACACTGTGTCAAAGACTTTATTAAAGTCTAGGTAGACAACATCTGCAGCCTTTCCCTCTTCCACTAAGCAGCCACCTTGTCATGGAAAGAGATGAGACTAGTCTAGTAGAGCCTACCTTTCATAAGCCCATGGTGGTTGGGCCTGATGATCTGGCCCTCCTGTATGTGCCATGTAATTGCACCCTGAATTATCTGCTCCATAAGCTTCCTGGCACCAGGGTCGGACTGACAGGCTTGTAGTTTCCCAGATCCTCCTTCTGGCCCTTCTTGTAGATGGGTATCATATTTGCTAACCTCCAGTCCACTGGGACCTCTCTGGTTACCCCGGACTGCTGATATGATGAAAACTGCATCAGTGAGCTCTTCTGCCAGCTCCCTCAGTACTCTTGGGTGGATCCCCTCTAGACCCTTAGACTTGCAAATGTCTGAGTGGTATAACACGTCACTAGGCATTTCTCCTTGGACTATGGGGGCTTCATTTTGGTCCCTATCCTTGTCTTCAAGCTCAGGGAACTGGATACCTGGAGAACAATTGGTCATACTACTAAAGACTAAGGCAAAGAAGGCACTAAATACCTCAGCGTTTTCCTCATCCTTTGTCACTGTGCTTCCCCCCTTTTCAAATAAAGGTTGGAGACTCTCCTTAGCCCTCCACTTGTTGCTAATGTACTTACAGAATTGGTTTTATTGTCATTTACGGCAGCAGGCAGATTAAATTCTAGTTGGGTCTTGGCCCTCGGCCCTCCTAACTTTCTCCCTGCAAAAACTCATGACATCCTTGTAGTCCTCCTGAGTTTCCAGCTCCATCTTCCAAAGCTCATAAACTCTATTTTTGTTCCTGAGTTGCAGCCAAAGCTCTCTGATCAGCCATATTGGTCTCCTTCCCCACTGGCGCATGTTTCAGTCCATGGGGACAGCCTGTTACTGCACCTTTAAGATTTCCTTCTTGAGGAATGTCCAGCCTTCCTGGACTTCTTTGCCCCTCAGCACTACTCCCTAAAGGATTCTGTCAACCACACTCCCAAACAGATGAACGTCTGTTCTCCTGTGGAGCATCACAACACAGACTCAAGTTGACGCGGCAACTCAAATCCAAATCGAGACTCAAATCCAACTTCATTACAACCAAGCCCTTTTAATCCCCCTGGTCGGTACTTTCCCAGTCTGCACAAACATGCCATGTTCAATCTCATTGGCCCCTGTAAAACTCTCCAGGTAAATAGTCCAATCACAATGCTGCAGACCCTCTCACAACCCCCACATTGTCAACTGAGACTCCCACCACAACTATGCCCTGGCCCATCCTCCCAAGGCTTGTTTTTCATCCTTTCCTGTCCTTCACACCCCAACTCATCGCCCCAGGGCTTGTCAAGCACCAAGGCCTCAGAGCTCATTCCCAAACTGTTTTTCATGCAAATCTTATCAGCTTCATTCCCCACACTCTCTGGAAGTCCAAAGTAGCAGTTCTGCTAACCACCCTCCTTACCTCTTCCATAATCAAAAATTCTATCATCTTGTGACTGCTTTGCCCAAGAAGGCTTCCAATCATCACATGTTCCACAAGTCCTTTCTTTGCAAACAACACATCCAGTACGCGCCTTCCCTTGCTGCTTCACTCACCAGCTGTCAGGATTATCTTCCACACGCTCTAGGAACCTCATGAACTGTTCCCTCTCCACTGTTTTGTATTTCTAGCAGACATCTGATAAATAGAAATCCTTTACAAGAGCAAGGGCTAGCAATTGTGAGACTTCTTCTGGCTCCTTATAGACTATTTCCTCTGTCTTTTCATCCTGATTGAGTGGTTTGTAACAGACTCAACCATGCTATCTGCTTTGCTGGCCTTCCCCATGATTCTTACCCACAAACTGCCAACTCTTTCACTATCATCGCAAAGCTCTAGACAGCCAAAACACTCCCTAGCATACAGGGCTCTCACACCACCTCTCCTTCTTTGCGATCCCTTCTGAAGAGCTCATAACCATACATCATAGCACTCCAGTTGTGTGAGTCATCCCATTACGGCTCTCTGATATCATAGTTTTCTACCTGCACCACTGCTTCCTGCTTGTGTTTGTTACCCATGCTGCATTCTTTGGTCTAGATGCACTTCTGCGGATCTACTGATCCCACCATCTTTTTGGGGGGGAGAAGCCCCAACTCCTATGTGACCATCCTCACGTGTTTCCATGGTTTCTCACACATCAATAACCCTTGTGTCTTTGCTCCCATGTGGATCTCTTTCCACTACTTCCAGTGAGATGGCAGACTGAAGGACCTTGCTAGCACACTATTTCTCAAACATTGGCATGCAGTCCCCAGGCTTATCTCCAGGAAGCCTGGTTTTAACCCTTTAAATCTAGTGTAAAGGTCTTTCAATGGGCCCTGCTAACTCCTGCACAAAGGTGATTTTTCTTATTTGAGATCAGTGTACCCCATCTGTCACCAGCAGACCTGCTGTCATGTAGACCAACCCATGATCAAAACTCCCAAAATTCTGCTGGTGGCACCAGGCTTGGAGCCAGGTTTTGATCCACTGGTACAAGATAGACATCAACCAGTTGAAGTGTAAGTAGAAAAAGAGCACAAAGGTGTTTAAAAGGATGACGCATGTGATGTATGACAGGCTGCAGGACTTGAGCTTGTTCACAGTGGAGGAGACCCAAGAGGATCTAGCTGCTGTCTTAAGCTTCAGTTGCAGGTTTTAGTGAAGACCAAGACAGACTCTTCTCAGAGGTACATTGCAGTAAGGCAAGAGGCAATTGGCAGAAATTGCTGCAAAGGAAATTCTGACTAGATATCAGGAAAAAAAAAAAGAAACAAGCTTTTGCAATAAGGGTTGTCAAACACTGAAGAGGTGCCTGAGACTGTGCAATCTCCATCCTGTCAGATTTCTAGAACACTTTAGGGACAAGGCCCTGACCAACTTGATCCAGCTTCAACATGAGCAGGGGGCTAAATTAGATGGTTCCTTCAAATGTAAATTTTCTCTTAATTCTGTGGTTCTAACTGATATGGACATGTTCTTCTAAGCTCTTTTACACAGACCAGCTGCTCATTAGCCATTCTTTCTACCAGCCCAGGCTGGTCTTAAGCAACTTCTGCAAGTAGTTCTGTTAACCTGGATTTATACAGCTGGACTTGAAAAATTTGGTTGGCTACAGGATGCTCACTGAAGCTGTTCTGTCTTCAGAAGGTTACATAGTTGTTGCTCATTTCAAATTCATCTAACACTTAGGGATTAAGACTCTTCTGTCTGAAGAGATTACTATAGCTGGCATTGCAATCTTCAAAGAAACAAACCAGTTTTCGCATTGCTATTTGCAGAACTAAATTTCAAAGAGTTTTAATAGAGCAAATAACTAGTAAAATTACTATTAAGATGCAACAGGTTTTGACTCATAGCAATCTTGCAATGATACTCCCTTGGGAACAATATTCTTGTTGCCATATAAGATCATTTGCACTTTACAGTCTGCTGGGAGCCTTTACAAAGTAAAATAAAAACACTGTATTCTTCAGTACTTCACTAGCAAAAACATCAGTGAGTACATAACCTAGCAGGAAGCTCCTAAAACACTATCAAGTGAATTGCAATAAATGCCTTTGATCAATAAGAAAGTACATACCTTAGGAAGTGCCTCAGGTTTTAACAGGGTGGTGTTAATTGCCTGAACACAAAACTAGATTCAGTAAAGGAATTACATGCCTATGTGATGCATTACCACTTCCCCTCTAGCTCAGTGACTCAGTGCACTCCCACACTCAAAAGATAAATGAAAATGGATATTTAGACAGGCTTTTCCTTCTGATCTCTGTGTCATCACTGGAGATACTTCACTCATTTTCTAGCTTGCTTTTCAGCTTCACCTTTTGTTTATCATCTTCAGCCATATTTCATGGAAATAGTCGAACTCTAACCTACATTAGTGCTAAGGATTTGCATCACCTAAGTTTGGTTTCAGCAGTGTCTTGGATGTGTAAGCCCAGTCAGTGTAAGCCTTCTCCCTACAGTTGCCTGAGTTGCCAAACAAATAGTTCTAAAATCTTTATAACTTTAGAAATTATATAGCTCTAAATATCTGGCCCTTTGACACTTCTGAAAATTTTAACAAACATGTTGAATCACTTAGAAGGTCATGCAAACTACATTTCTTAATTTCATAAATGTGTTACGCCTGGATACATGCATACTCTTCTGCTTTATGAACCCACATTGCTGATACTGCACACTTTATAAATACTACGGTAAGAAAATTGCTACAGAATTTTTGTTTCTTTCCAGGTATCTTATTTCATCCTTCACAGTTGTTCTTCAGTTGCTAGACTATGCCAATATGTAAAGAATCTAATTAAAATGTTACAGGGGGAATTTAAGCATAGTACTAAACATGTCTATAAAGAATCAACCAAATGTTTTTATTAGTTTGTACTGGGCCTTGTGCTAGCCTTAAAATTTCTTACAGTGCAAGCTTGATAATTTTCTTTCACTCTTTCTCAATTTAAACTCTTTTGGAAAATGTTTTCTATAAGAATGCAAATAATTTTGGCAATTTTTACTTGCAGAGAAGAAGTTGCAAAACAATAATCACGTGCACACTCAACACACCATGGTGCATGGAGAGCAAGGAGTCAGAAGGCCAAGCCTACATGGAAAGACGAATGTTACAGTGAACTCTTGGAAAAGATGCCTTATATAATTTTCAGTTGTCCAGCAGGAACCATTCCTCATAGGTATTCCATTCTCCACCATCTGGATTCTTGGAATCATCATCATCAAATGTGCCTTTAGATTCAGGGACCTATATGGCAATACAAGAATAAGTGCCATAAGCAGTGCAGGGCAAGCCTTACAAAGTGAGAGACACTTAGGTTGACAGAAGAATTAAATTCCAAACAGTGTGACAGACTACAACTGACAAGCACAGACACATCCCTAACTGAATTCTCTTTCCAAACCTATAACTATTAAGAAAATGAGAAGTACATAGGCTTTTTCCAGTAAATGTCTTACCATTTTTGCCTTCTAGGTGAAGAATTTCATTTCAGTCTTAGCAAACATGCTTGCAAATATGTTCTTCAAACTAAATCCTCTTAAATTTAAGTTTCTAACATAGCCTATCCAGATCGCTTTCTAGAAGTTCATCGCTTCTTTGGCAAGCTGTAGGGAATGTAGATTCTTAAAGTCATGTGCCACAAGTTGCACTGAAGTCAGATACAATACTTAAAGCAGCCAGTGTGAATACTGTTAATACTCCACTATTTTTGTTTGTTTACTTCTGTGCATTAAACGCTCTGGACTATTACAATGCTCAGCTGGGGCCTAGACAGGGGAGTCCTTCTTAGTCAACAGTAGTGACTAGCACATCAGTAAAACCACATATTGCAGAAGTGACCTCTCAGCACTCTGTTGCACAAATGCAAGTGTCAGAGAAGTTACCAACTGCAAAACTCACAAAAATCTGAGCATACATGGTCAGGACAAGACCAAAAAGAACCACATCCTGGCCCTGCAATAGGAGGGACATACCAGTTCATATGGTTCTTCAAATGGTATGGTTCATGAGGTATCCTGAGATATTATTGCTATTATTTTCATTTCAGAGTGCCTGAAAGAATGAGGGTTGTTCTGCAACTTTTCAGAGTGGTGTTTTCATAACAGGAAGCTGGAAGGCGAGGGTACCTACTCAATGCCCAAGAGTATGGCTCAAAGACATGAGTATCTGCAGGGTCAGTGTTGGAGGGCAGTGCAGTGTATTTATTTCATATTGCCTGTCGAGCATGATCTTGGTGCATGCTGCACCTTGTGCCTTGACTAGATGCCATAATTTAGTGGACAGATAAGTCAAACACTGGTTGGCACAGCCATAACTGTTGTTTTCTAGCAGCTAAGCAATTGGAATCATCAGTGATCCAGTGCTCAGTTTTGCTCCCTGACAATTTCATTTGGCAATGCAAGTACAGTCAATATAATTCCAAAGCATCAAATCTAACAGAAAACTCTATCTGATAAGGAAGTTATTATTTCTGTAGTTATCCTTTACTGCCATGTACACACACATGAATTCTGTTTGAATTCTGTAAAACGGCCAATGTCTCAGTTATTCTCTTGCCAAACTGCAACTCCAGGGCTGGGAAACTGCAGTAACCATGAGCAAAGTTCAGTATCCCAGTTTCTTTAAACCTTTGACTCACGCATTGGCAATTGCACAAAGTTACACCCCTCAGTGCTTATCAGAAGACAAATATAACTGCTCTTAATTTCTAAACATCAAAGATACAATGGAGGGCCAATGGAGGGCTACATAGCTTTAGTAATATGCCAGACTGTACACGTGCACCCCAAACAGTTTTATCTGTGGGACAGTTTCATCGTTTACAGAGACTAATGGATTGAAATTCGGTTACTCACCTCAGGTTACTTAGGTTGGATCACCTGCGTACCTATCAGCTTTTACTGTTTTGGAATGTATTTAATTTCATTATGTGCTCATTTTATGTGAACTGGCTCATGACATATGACTCACCTAAAAAAACCCCAGGTACTCTTTGAATTCATTTTTTCTGTATGGAGAATTTTAGTTATTTTTCATTCTATGATTAACTTTAAAAAATATGCGTTATTTCTGTGTTTGTTTTTAACTTAGTATTATTCAAAGACACTTTACAAATGATTCTTCTGTGCTGGGTGAAGGACTGTAAAAGATGACATAATGCATGAATATTTCTGATTCATTTCAAAGAGTTCTAATGTTATAGCAATCCTTCAAAGGACTAACACACATGTACACGCAAAATGACTCAAACAAAAAAAAATCAGGTTTTCTGAACAAGCTGATAGTTTAAAGGATCTGAGTAGGTTAGTCACAGTACAAGACATACGTACTCTCTTTCCACTAGTCTGCTTTTTGGAAATATTTAAGTATTATTTTCAGCATCAAAGAAATACACCTGGTTTAGTTATAACTGATCACTTAGTCAAGGTTTTCTGAAAGTTCTGACTAAGCATCTGTAGAAAATGTTAAGTATTTACATGACTCCTAACAGACAGGTCCAATTCATGATTAGCTGTGAAGATCTCTTCTGAAGTTTGTAATATATTTCTAGGAAACAATGAGGGAGTGGCGGGGAGAGAATACCCAAGAACCACTTTCTACAAAGCCACAAACATTTTTAAAAATCTACTTTTGAAAATAAAGATATTCTAGTTATAATTCCTGCTCCTCCAGTGTTTTATTGCTAGTATTTGGAAAGAAAAGACAAAAGCCAAGCTTCAATTCTCATTTTCATTGTCAAGTGGAAAGGTTAAGTTTAACTATATATTTAACAGAAAACCTACAGGATATACTCTGCTGCCAAGGTAACACTGATCAAATAATTTGATTTTTTGGTGCACTCAAATTTTTTCAGCAGCTGGTTTTCCAATTTTACCACTCTTCTGAAATTATGTTACTGTTAAAAGAATAATTTATTTAGGCCCTATAAATAAGTTGTTGCACATTATAGACAATTATTTTAGGAACAGTCTGGTAACTTCGTGGTACATCATGAGTTCAGCACAGTCAAGGCTTCAATTTCTGCTAGAAGCTACCTCTTAATGCCTTGATTCTACTCTTCTTACATATCTCATAAAAAGGCAGTGCTCTGATTTTGAAAGGTCAGAGTTCTGCTTGTTCAGTCTCACTGAATTTTATGAGGCTGTGGTTGGGTTGTTCACAAATACACAAACTCAGTTCTTTAGAATTTAATTTTTTCTGCTTCTAGGTGAATGAACCTTATAGTGGTGACTTTAAGTCCCTCATATTCTACATCATTTCATAATCAGCACTTCTGTTCTTTCATTGTTTGTTAGTGCTTTCCTTGAAAAACAGTATCTCTGAATCTTCCAGTCACTGTATTTTTGTAGCATCTACTTTTTATAGGAATTCTTTTGACTGGATAATCAGTTACATTGAAAAAAAAAAAAAAAAAAGGAAAAAGAGAAAGAAGTGCCCAGTCAAACTGTGTTAACTCTTCATACTCTTATTACTGACTTTTATTACCAAAGTCTGCATCGCGATCAGTGTTTCAGCTAGGAATGATGTGTCTGAGTTGTCTTTGTCATTTCCATGTTTGGTTAGAGAGTACAGCAAGGTGGCAAGGGCTTGCTTAATTGTTTTTAAAAGAAAAATAGCCTTTTTCTTTTAAAAAGGCCTTGTTCAGAAGTCACAGCAGAGACAGATGCAAGACACATGATGTACCATGAAGTTACCAGGCTGTTCAGTCTGTCACTGAGCATCTCTGGCTCCATGGAAAAAAAGGCCAATGATCTCATGAAAATATGAGAGACTTACCCTCACAGGCCCCAGCACTGCAGCCAGTGAGGTGTAAGAAGAAACTCCAGTTGTGAGTGATCCCCAACAATCACACACCAGTGTATGCTCCATAGCCAGTGCCAGTCAAAAATAGCATATTTTAAAGGCTTCAATGTTTCTGAAGATATAACCACTGGGCATACAATGTAGACAAATAACACCTTTGCTCCAATACATGTTGTGCCTTTTGTAGTTGCATCTGCTCATTTGTCAGCCTTTATTATACCCAGAAATACCGCTTCTTGATTTCTTGCAGTGTGTAATGGCTTTTAGCAACAAAGCTACAGCAGCATGACTCATTCAGTGAGCTGGGTAGAAGACCCTTGAATTCTAATTAAATATTGGGTGAAAGGATGGCTCATAGAAATTTTCCCATGAATTCTCGTAAAATAATCCTGGAATAATCTGTGTTAAATTACAAATATATTTCATCTGCAACTCTCACATATCTTTTATCTGGAAGGAGCTGATTTGTACGATCAGTTTTTAGTACACCACTGGTGTGACCAATATGACACAATTTCTTTTCATGTATATCATAGCAAAGCATGTCCATTACACTGACATTTCCATGGGAATAGAAAGATGCCACTGAAGTTTGGTGGGGACCGCTGACATCCCCATGTGCTGCCAAATGTTCTCCAGCAGCCAGAAAACGAGGTGTAAGAGTGGTTGTTCAGAGATAGAGCAGGCAGAAAGTATCAGGGCCATGCATCAGCCTGGGTGAACCAAATGTTGATTCCAGACTACAATGTTATTTGTAAACATTAATGGTTAGAAACCACACTTTACAGTTCAGTGCTTTTTTCTCTACCTAATCATATTTTCTTTTCACACTATTTTTCCTTGCTTCCTAAAACTTACTTTCTTCATGGTCTCCTTATGTTGTTTGTCAGGAAGAACATTCCCTTTGTTCTAGATGAATTGTCAATTAAATCATTAACTGATGCCCAGAATACCTGTGTCTGAATACTAAGTTCCCTATGCATTGTATGAAAAGTGGCAACTAGAGCATTCAGTCAGATCTAAACGCACTTGCTAACAGCGTGACAGAAAGTAAAGTTATTTCTGTTTATATGCAGACAGTAGAATGAAAATGAATTTTATGGTTTTGTAATCACAATTCCCTATATTACAAGATAAAATGCAACTACGTTCATTATTGATTAATGCATATTATAATGAATTGAACACTGATGAGTTGGAAAAACAGAGCAAAAGTTTATTTGCTTCATCTAAGAGATAATATTAAACAAACTAAAGCAGACAAAACAGTCTGGCAAAATGCTGACAGTGGGTCTAGAATTAACTACAACTGCAGATACCGACAGTCTTTGTTTGTAGTGAATCACTAGTAAAAATAACATTCAGTTAATGATAAAAGGAAAATTGGTTTTGAGATCAGTGAAAATCGATATTAACTGTTGTGCAAAATTTCAGCTAATAAGAGCCTTCCGTCTCTCTCTAGAACATGTTGAGGCAGCATTAAACTTCTGGCAAAAAAAGAACACAAGAATTAAATTGTCAGCAAAGTTCCCTGGAATCTTAACAAAGACATTTGAATACAACCAGATTAAAGTAAGTTAAGAAACTGCATTCCTGAGTGCAGGGTATAGCGAGGGATGTAATATGAGCCTTTCCAGAGTCAGCTTCTGAATCCAGAAGATTCTTTAAAATTCTGCCCAGTCATCCAGAACACTACATTTCCCAGAAAAATTACAAAATCATTCTAGATGAGGTGCCAGGAATTGTGTCCAGAGGCTGCGTTTCTCAGTTTGCTGACATAAAGAGCTCTGGAACTCTTGCTGGAAACAAGAACAGAAAGATACATCAACATGATGGGGGGGGGTGGAAATAAGGGAAAGATGAGGGAATTAATAAAAGGAAATGGGAAAAGAAATCAATGAAGTGATTTGTTAATTGACAGTAGGACATTTGGTGCCCACAAGCACCAACAGCATGCCAGCTACCAGGCACGAGAGAATCAGATTCCTATGAACAAGGGAAAATTGCAAAATGAATTTACATCCCTATGCTTTGCACTCTTAATTATTTCATTGCTCTAATTTAAGGGAAGCCCCAACACTGCAATAATTTGTACTCCACGCAAAGCTGCCCAAGTGTCAGATGAACCACAGCAGACCAATCATGAGTGCAGCAGAATTAAATTCACATATGATTTTTTGATTCCCATATGATTTTTTTAGAATGCCACTTGCATGCTCAGATTAACAGTAGTGTCCCAGCCTGGTGCTTTATAAACAGCTCCTATACCGAATTATTCAGAAGCAAATAATTATGCTTTTAGTGTCTGGGTTTTGTTTACTTTTTAATTGTAGCAAATAAGCTGGACACAGGATTGTTGTTATCTAATGATCACTTCCCTGGACAATACTTTGGCAGAAATGTTCACCAATAATACAGCAAGAACAATCTAGGATCATGAGGGATACATACAAGAGAGTACTGCGGTATGTTTGTTTGCTGAAGGACAAAGGGAGCTTCACCTCTGCCAGTTTCTAGCCCTCAGGTGGTTTGGAGGTCTTCACTTTTGCCCATTCTCACAGATTTTCGGTTCAGGTATGACTACTTCTAGGTTGGGGTCTGTTCCATGGAAAAAGCCCACTGCAAAACCAAACAAAAACTAGAAAAAAGCAGGTTGGGTGTGTTCAATTCAAAACACATAGTGGGAGGTGTTCCTGCTCATGGCAAGGGGGCTGGAACTTGATGATCTTAAGGTCCTTTCCAACCCTAACTATTCTATGATTCTATATACAAGGAGGTGGTTCCTCTTCTCTCAGGGAAAATGAGGCGTCATCTAGCAGTGCTCTACAGTGCCCTACAGCGCCCTAACAAGCAGCTGCCAAAATATTTGAGGAAAGAATGTCTTCAGATACTTTTTAACTACTATAACTCTTTAATATCACAAGTGCATAAAACATTAAATGATGCAAAATACAGCCCTGCGCTGTATATGTCATTATCTATCCAGAAGATCTTGAAGTAAGTTGCACTATACTCTTTCATTTCCCAGTCCAGACCTTCACTCTGGTTACCATGCAGGAAAAACTTCCAGAAATATGGGGACTGACTTTCCAAAGCAAGGGAAGAGCTGTAAAATGCCACAAATGGGTAATGATATCACTGCCGTATGTGCTGCATAATACAGCAGCGTCTCATTTTCCAGAGTCTACCACCAGAGAAACATGGAGGAGCACAGAAAGATCTATGGAGGATGTATTATCCATGACTGATTTTAAATGACATCTATTTATATAAAAAGAGCTGTCATGAACAGCAACGTCAAAACTAAAACCTAAGCTGGGCAGTACATTGAGACATAAGAGCCATCTCTGACATGGACAGGCAAACTGGCAAAACCATCTATGAAACAGCTGATGAAGAACTGGCTTTCTCCTCACAAAAGCTGCAGATAAATCATTCCTTAGTATCTGAGCTCAGTCACTGCCTGACCTACAAGTCACCTTAAATCTTGGCACAGCCAGACTATCTGAATACTGCAGCAAACAACATCATTAGCTGAACACAACTAAACCAGTATCATACATAGCCTACTTATTTGATGCTTCCACTGCCCACTGACTACAAGCACCACTAACCAGTGGTGGCTAAGGCAAGAGTTGCTTCTCTGTGATTCAGTCTTTCTTCACCTGCCCACAAGAGGTCAAAACACTGCCAAAAAGAAAATTTGTAATAGCTTCCACATTAAACTGTTGTATAATGGCAACACTTTAATTAAGCTCTTATTCTAAAAATATCCTGAAAACAATTACATATAATTCTTTATATAGGTTGTAGATGTGCACTATCACACAGACTCACACATCCCTTTGGGTCGGAAAAGACATTTAAGATTATTTATGTCTTTGTTATGTCTAAATGTGGACATAGCACTGCCAAATCCACCACTAAACCACATCCCTGAGTGCCAAATCTACAAGTCTTTTAAATACCTCTAGGTATGGTGACTCTACCAGTTCCCAGGGCAGCCTGTTCCAATGCTCTACAACCCTTTCCAAGAAGAAATTTTTCCTAATACTCAATCTAAACCTCCCCTAGTGCAGCATGAGGCTGTTTCCACTTCCCCATCACTTCTTACTTTGGAGAAAAGACAGTCTGTCAAAGGCTTTACTAAAGCCTAGTTTGACAACATCTGCAGCCTTTCCATCACCCACCAAGTGGTCATCTTGTCACAGAAGGAAATTAAGTTAGTCAAGCATGTCCTGCCTTTCATAAACCCTTGGCTCTCCTGCACATGCCATGTCATCGCACTTAAGATGATCAGCTCCATAACGTCTCCCAAGACTGAGCTCACACTGAGAGGCCTGTAGTTCCTCAAATCCTGCTTCTGGCCCTTGTAGACTGGTGTCAACTTTGCTAACCTCCAGTCAGCTGGGACCTGCCCAGTTAGCCAGGACTGCGGATAAATGATGGAAAGTGTCTCAGTGAGCACTCCTGCCAGCTTCCTTAGTTCTCTTGGATAGATCCAGCCCCACAGACTTGTGTGTGTAGTAAGTCACCAGCCATTTTCCCTTGGACTAAGGGGTCTTCATTCTGGTCCCCATCCTTGTCTTCCAGCTCAGGGGGCTGAGTGCCTGGAGAAAAATTGGTCTTGCTACTAAAGACTGAAGTAAAGAACATAAGCAATGATACATCTTGCATGGATTGTTAACATAGCCGTTGCGGCATCCAATCCATCTCAAAGAGATTACTCTCAAGATGTTTAGAGAATACCCTTGTTAATCATGATCTTCCATTTGACATGGACATCTGCACTCATATACCATTAATTGTTTCCGACACAGCCTCCCTGATCCACAGAAACTACAGTCATACTTTTAAGACGAATGACTTTACAGCAGTGATAACAAAGCAAATTCTTATGCTGGATCATATCACCTTCCTTTCTAAGTTTATTTTTTATTTTTATTTCATTTTTTGTGTTGCATCATTAAGCGTGTTCAGAGAGGTCACTGAATCAGCTGCATGGTGATCATGGCCAGTGTTTCCAAATGGGGGGCGTGTAATGAGGCTATGAAAAAATCTGAGTGACAGTCAACCCTGTAGACCACTGCCCTCTAGTTCTAGTCGGTGCGAAATGCTGATGACATTCATCATTCACACTTGTTTGCTTTGCAAAGACATAGTTTCATTAGACAATCTCTCCTGTTGATACTGTTGCGTAAAAAATTAAACACTTCTTGGCATATGATGTGTAACCCAGATGTACCATGTCCTTGATGAATTTTCTAAACAGCAGCTCAATTATCTTCCACATTTTGGAGGATATCAGCTTCATGAAGGTACACAGACACCCACATTTAATAACTTCATGGTTAAAACACATAACCAGAAGATAAAGGAACACAGCCAGGAGCTCTTATTACATGAATGACTTTATATTATATTTATGCAATTGCTTAGAGGTTATAATACCATTAATATTAGCATTAATGCCATGAAAAAGTGTTCCTAGCAGAAAGAGTTAGGCAAAAAAAAAGTCATGCAACATTCCAAGTAATTTCTGGCAAATAATATTGGCAGAATATTTTGTCCAAATCTACAATACATTTGAGCTGTGATAAGGATGAACATCTCAGTATGAATATTCTCCCAAAGTCACTACATTTCAAAATACAGTTATATCCCAGTGTTATGGGAATTATTCATGTCATGGTTCTGAGGGCACCTGCACACCTTACACCCCAGCCCATCATCCCCCAGGGCTTCTGATCCCTGATCATAGCCCAGGAGCCCATTTCCCACAGCCCAGAGCCACCAGTTCATGATCTTGCCTGGCTGTGGGCAACCCTGAATGTGACCCCTACCAGTGGGACAATGTCCTTGGCCCAGCCTCAGCCCTTCCCTGTACCCAGAAAGTATTTGATACCTATGACTGGCACTGCCCAGATCCCTGGCTCGCTGCTGCGATGGGTCCTGGCTGCAAGACCCCTGCCTTGCCATTTTAGAGTGCCTTCACACCCTCATGGAGCTGCCAACCACTACGGTGTAATGACAATTCAAGTGCAAAAGCATAATTTGCTTTTTGGACAAAGGACTTCTCTGAATGGTTTTAGATTCAATAGTACACCATAAAAATTGAGAAAAACTACAGCTGAATTTTGTTTTCACACTCTTTTAAGAACCACAGCAGTTATTAGCCCCACTGTATAAAAGCATGACTAAAGAGGTCATTGCAACCCAAAAGAAATCATTTAGGGCAACCTTCCTCCCCTTGGGACCAACAGCCAAGTTCATGATACAATACCCTTATACTGAATTACACCAACCAACTGGTTTTATGATTTATTAATACAAAATACAAGGCATGTGGTTAATAATAACTCAACAGTGATTAACTGGATCAGCAAGTCCCATGCCATGTGTTTTTACTGAAATCAAGCCAATATTCAATGGAAAAGAAAGGAGAGGAGAGGCGAGGAGAGAAAGGAGAGAGAAGTAAAGGGAGGGAAAGAGCTAGACAAGAGAAGAAATATCACCACCTGTGGGCCCAGCAACGTCTTGTTGGTCCTCTTCACCCAGGGTATTGTTGGTGGTGAGACCTCTCCCTCTGATCTGAGTCCTGCACTTTTATGTTCATATTCTTTCGGGGTGTTATCCATAATTTGTGTATGAAACATGCAGAGGCATTACTATGATAATGATGGGCATAGTTTAGTGAGTATTTGCACAGTTCTGAAGATGGGATTAGCTCAAGAGTTCTCCAGGTGGTCATTGTCCCTCATGTTGAGGGACTTTTCGACTCCATCCTCTGAGTCAGCTCATCCTTGAGTTATCTTTTCACATTCCTGTGGAGGCTTATCAACCCTGAACAAAAGGGTCTGAACAATCCTAAGTATGCAGTATCGATAGCCAACATCCTTGTTATTTGCTTTGTTTACACTCAAGGACTCTCATGGTAAATGCAAACAGTGCCTGAGACAAGCTTAGTTTCCTATCTCTGAGCCACACTATGGAATGTAGGAGATGTTTGAGACAAGGTCAATGTCTAGGTTCTTACAGAAGTACCAGAAATACAGATGAAAATAATGAATGGTGAAATATCACAGCCTCAAAATAAATCTGATATGACACAGAACAGAATTATATGGCACAGCCCCTTTTCTCCCTCTCTCTAATAGTATCTCTAATGTGTGAGAATTTACCTTGTGTTTTCCTGCACAGTGGCACATTTTTATCTGATGGGTAATTGATATTAAACACTTCAGGCTTGTTCAATGTCATCTGTCCATTTACCAATGTCCAGACAAAGAGCAATGCTATAAGGTGAAAGCTGGCATTCAGTACTTTTGCATGTGTGAAAAAACCAGCAATATGATGAGCTCAGACATGGTACAATTTGGTGATAACTGACTGATAGCTTGAAAAGCATATACAGCATCTAAAGAGAGGATAAATGTCTACATGGACAGCTGTTCAAAGCTGATTGATAGTGTGTTTTGAGGTAATGAGTGAATCAGGCTGCAGTGCCTTAGTTAACAGCAGTAGGACACATTTGACCAAACTTGTATAGGTTGTGGAAATGGTATTGCTCAACAAGGACAGAGACCAGAAAAAACCTGAATGCAACATTACCACAGGCTGGATGAGTGACACTAATGGCCATGCATGCTTCGCATGTGAGCAGAGTTATTAACTAATTAGATAATGAATTATACAGAAGCAAGAGATGATGCTGATAAACAGACTTTCTCTGTGGTCACTGAACTAAGACTTCTACAAAGAGGACTGCACAGGGTGCACCTCTAGACTTCTGCTTATTCCTTTTCACATTAGGTAATAAAACAGTCTGAATGATGAATCTGAAGTCAAGCCAAGTATTACACCTGGGCAGGGTAGGATAAATGGTTTCTGGAAGAGCTGCAATTGGAAGCAGCCACCTGTAAATTGTAGGAAGAAAGACTAAACATAGCTGTATTGAGTCAGGTTGTCAAGTCCAACACACTGCCTTGAACCGGAGACCAAGGAAATTCCCAAAAGTGAATATAAAAGTAGTTTAAACAGATAGCATTTTCAAAATGCATTTACCCAGACTCCAACAATTTGCAGCTCAGGGACCCCTGAGCCAAACATATTTAACAATTCCAGAGGATTTCTCTCCCATGATAATGTTGTATCTGTCCTAAGGCTTCTGGCACTCACAATGCCCTGAAGTAAGGGGCTTCTCAGATCACCAACACAGTGTATAAGAAGCGTCATCATCATCGTATCTCTCAAACCTGGCTTCTATTAACTTAACTAGAGGACTTAAATTCCTATATATGAAAAGATCCTTGCAATCAATTATTTTGCATCATCTCCAAACTACTTTCATCTAACGCACCTTTATTGTATCTCCTGTCAACACGCTCTGTCATGGGCTGGAGGATCTTTGGTGTAATGAATAATTCCTGAAATGTAAGCCATGTCATTCTTCTTATTGAGCTTGCCACATTTCCTCATTGAATTTTTGCTAGCTCTACTAGAATGCTGAGGATTTTTTCAACGTGGAGAGAGATACAGTCACTTACAAAACTTCTACTAATTGTTCTTATCTAGCCTCTTTCTTGTCTCCTTACCCCAGAAAAGAACACTTTTTTTATTCAAAGATATTTTCTTTAAGATCCTGTGGTAAGGAAGCTCAAAGAATACCTCTTCAAGGTACATGTAGACCAGATTGAGCAGATCTTGATCCCTGTGGCTCAAAATTCCTAAAGCCTACACAAAATTACTCCTCTCCACACATTTATCCAAGAATCATTTTTTACTACAGTTTTCTACTAATTTGCCTTTAACAGATACCAGGATTAAAAATTTTATTTCCCTAGATCTCCCATACAAATGCCCCTACATACACAGGGGTCCCATACAGCTCTTTCTAAAAATTGCGATGACATGTGAGACTTTTGAGTCCTGAAGTGTAAGGGAATTTTAAACACGTGGCCACCTACTTCAGAAAACTAGTTCAGAGATTTCATCCTGGACCTGAACTTTCATAAGTTCTTGTTAAATATTGTCTGCTCCTAGCAACCTGAGGTAATTCATTTTCTATTTGTTTCATAATTTCTTTCAGTAACACTTCACTTTGAGTGAAATACTGATGAATTCTCTCTCAAAAGAATTCCGTCATAAAAACGTGTCCTGGGTTCAGCAGTAGCAGTCATTTTTCTCCTTCTTAGTAGCTGGTGCAGTGCTGTGTTTTTGACTTTCAGC